>JZLH01S0065332.1:0-17479 GCA_001188425.1 Eucidaris tribuloides | reverse complement strand
AACAAAAAATAAAAAAATAAAATAAAATAAAAAAATAAATCATGCGTTACCTGTAAATATGACCCCAAACCCGAAACAATCCCCCATGGGCCTGGCAAGCTATTGACGTTATTTGTGATGATTTTTTTCCCAACAAAAATTCAGGTCGGAAAGTTGCAAAATTATTTACAACGTACATTTGTAAAATGGAGAAAAACGGAATTTGACATGTTGTAAAACGTAAAACTATAGGGGTATAGTCCTTAACTTGGAATTTGGGTTAAACTATTTTAGAACCAAGTAAATTGTACAAGGATTCTACTGTGAAAATTTGGTAGTCAAAAGTTGACTAGTTCTGATAATCAGTATGCCGTGACAGACAAATCTGTTGTGTAGCTTTCTGTGGGATCTATCGGGGCTCGAGAGAAACAAAGTGCTAGTATGTTCTTGCTTGATCCTTCCAATTTCAACAAGAGGCAGTTTATTTCTCCCAATCATGTCATTAATTTATTTTCCAGCAAAAGTCAAAAGAGGGCAGCACGACTCAAACACTTCAGAGCTACATCAACTACTGCAGTATAGTACCATACATGTACGTTCACCGTAATGCTTTTGTTCTGCATTTTATAACTCCACCCAGTTACGAAGCATGACTACCGCACGGCGTCCCCATTACGGAAGTACCGAAACTGCATTGATCTTGAGTGTATTCATTATTTTCAAATTCCACCTGCAAAGATATCCGTGTTGTTTACAAATGGGTCTTGTGCCGTTGTTACGTGATTCTTCCCTAAATTTGAGCAGTTTTTCATCATAGTGTAAGTAAATTGATACTATTTTAGATTTGTTTCTTTCTGTCATGTCTGTTGGGATTTAAATTCATTTTTAAACGAGAGAAAGTGCTATTTTATGTGGAATCTTGCGGGAGTCTGTGCGAAAATACGTGATTAGTCCCACATGTGACAATTTATGTTTGCAATATTATGGGACATGAATGATTGGCAGAGCTAAACGTTAAATGTAACTGTAGCTGTGATGTGAAAGCCTTTATGGAATCCACATTAATAACATCTTCCAACGTTATTAATATTATCTATTCTTAGTGACGATGACGAAAGTTGAATGTCCTTGTCCTGAAACTTAAATTTGAAATGGAAACTTGGACGTACAAAAATTTACAAAAGTCAAAACTTTAGTTGTTTGGTGTGTCTGCCAATGAGAGCGGAGCACAACAGTTTGTAGACCTATATTCTTGACAGTGCTGCACGCTAATCACCAGTACGTACGCTGGGTCAGTCAGGCAGTAGTACATTAGTCAATGTTAGTAACGTTTCTCTGGACAATGAATATTCATTACCTTGCTAGTCATCGGTAGGACACGACATGCTTAAGCCTTAGCCGTGGCCGTGCAAATCACCTGTCGACTCCGATAGAGTGCGACACGCTCTCTGCACTGTCAAACGCACGTTCTGAGATCTTGTACGTGAAGTTATACATTTTCACTTACCGTCCATCGTTGATAAAAGCGTAATACTTACCTATTGTTATGTTTATGCTCGATTCCTCGTTGAGAATAAAAAAATAATACAGATTACAAAAGTATGTGGAAACATCTTGTCAGTGCCCGCTTGTTGACCTGATTAAAGTGATTTTTCAGAGTGACAAACCTCTAAGCACTTCCGGGGTAAAGGCGCAGTGAAAACAGGTTAGACTTGCTTTAACAGGCATTTTAAGACGTAAGGAGACAAATTCAAATCTCCTCGGTGCGACAAGGGCCCTTGTGTGGAGGCATAGATTTCATGCAGCGCCGCACCTGAATGATGAGTCTAATATGAGTAGTATTCAACTTCCGAGAATAACAGAACAGACAAAGAAATTTCATGAAGAGAAGGCTGATCCGAATTTTGCATTCAATTTGCAGGGCTACAGGTAAAAATTACAAACAACCTTTTATTAAGAATAATTGACTTTAAGGCTTATTTCATGATTTTTGTATTGCTGTTCAAGAGTTAGTGACATATTGGGCAACACTTGAGAAATGCCCTGCAAGAACCAATATGAGGTTGAAATATATCACCAGCTGTTCACTAGTAGATGTGGATCTCCACCTGGGAAGGGATTTGTCTGTAATTTGTTTATCTTTAAGGAGAATCAAGCCACTAAACATTGAGTTCTTATCTGCCGGGTAGGAATAAAAATTATGTCTGCATATGAGAGGGCCACACAGCAGGTTTCCATGCACTAGTGATATTTACATTGTTTGGTTTTAGAATGAGTTCAACGTTTGACTACAAGATTTTCACAGGACAGAGCCTTGCATAGTTTACTTGATCTAGAGTAGTATCACGCCAAGCTGAGGACTACCCCTTTGCATGTCATGTTACGCTTTATACTCTAAAACAGGCTGGGGGGGGGGGGGGGGCGCATCCGGCCGCCCCCCCAGACGTTCAGCGCAATATGTCTGGCGACGCGCGAAGCAGTTGGCCACGCGGTGTTACATGATTTGTTCTCTCGAAGTGTCGCGCATGACTCTTTTGAGACGCAAAATTTTGCGAGACGTCCGGGTACGCGGTTTTTGAGGTTACGTAACATTTTAGTAACTTGCATTCACAACGTCTTGAGTCCGTATTCTCTATAGCAAAATCGCTACAAAAAACGTGATTTGGACTGGTTGTACAATTTGCCAATACAAATTGTGTTTCAGGAGCCAAAATTCATAAATGTATGATTTATTTTTACTTTTATTGGATTGAAATTAATTGGATTTTAGCTGCTGTTATGGATCGAAGAAAGTGTCCCCGACAGAATTTCATGCGCAAAAACAATAGAAAACAAAAGTTGAAAAACAAAGAATACATAAGAAATTTGAAAAACATAAATGGGACATAGAAGGTCAATTTTGATTCACGATTTTCATGTTAATGTTGCTAAGAACGCTAAAAGAGTGTCCAGAGCCCAAAATTAGCATTTTTGGAGGCTTCCTTAATTAGTAATTTATAGTTAATTATGATTTTATGCATAAATTAGCATAATAATATGAAATTGAATGTCGCGGTTAATTAACTAATATCAGATGTCTTGTAGATTACGGGGAGGTAGCGTGCGTGCCGATTTTCGGCGCGACTCCGTACAGGCGGCGAGTCGACGGCGCGGAGGATCTCAGGGGGGCGGAATCAGCCCGCCCCCCCCCGCCCCCCAGATATAGCATAGCCAAAAGCCCAAGCCTGATTAGGTACAACCAAGAAAATGCTTCATAGGCTGAAAGATAATACATTAAAATTTCACAATGTCGACAGCGGCGAGACGATGCGGGCCCATCAGCAGATCGTGCGGGACGTCCTGGCTACGGCCGCTGAGCTATGGGGCTGTATACAGCATCTTTTGCACTGTATACCCCATAGTTCTACGGGTGAGACCGACGGTGTCTGTCCGTTTTCTTCGGGGACTTCTCTAACTTCTCTAACAGTATTTTTGACATTTATTTAGGTCAGTCCCCTCATACAATGGACAGACGGGTATACCAGCATTTTCAGTGCGCATGTTTTCATGTGAATAGTGGAACTAAGATTGGAACTAAGGTTGTCGGGCGAATCCCAGCCTCAAAACTGGCTGTTTTACTATGAGTGAATTGCACTATTTTGAGTGAAAACAAATCATAAAATTTGATTTTGAACACACAAATGCATGCATTTATGACTCAACCTCCAAACCCAAGCATCAACAAACTGCATTTCAGCTAGGGCCTACATGTATCATACTGATGCAGGAATTTCTCGATTTTCAGTGTGACATCTGCCCGAAACTTTCACGTGGAAACTATAAGGGTGATACTAGTTTTGGAAGTTTTTGGAAGTAAGTTCCATTCATTCCTCAAATGCCACGACTGGGTCGAGGAAAGTCTGTTTTGAGCGAAAATTGTAAAACGTCGCATTTTGGTCTTTCCATACACAAAAGTCTACAAATGGCACAAAGCTTAGTGTTTAATTAGAATCTTAGGGCTTGTATTATCTCTTATAATTTATCAATACATGTGTACCAGGTTATTTAGTTGGGGAAAAAAACATTTCATTGAATTTGACCGTCATATACATTCTTTCCAGCTCCAGCATTAGTTACATTCACCCCAAAATTTTAGTAGATTGTCAGTATGAACCAATGTATCTCTCATTAAAGTGTTTTAAAAGATTGTTGCACAATGGAAACATAAAATAACCGGACATCCCTGAAAAGTACCTGTTTATTGTGGAAATACCTAATATGATTGATTTTTGCAAACTGCATAAAACTGTGTGCATGTGCTAAAACCTGAGATTGTACAGGCATGTTATTAAGACTGATGAAATCTATTGGGCTATCTCTTGGGCTTCTCATTTTCAGTTAATTAATTGACTGACTAAATATTCTTGGAGGGTCAGATACTCAGATTAAATTGCCAGGCAAGCAAGATCCTGTCAATGGGCTAACATTTAACAACCAGGGAAATGATGCCTCTTGATTCTGGCTGGCCCTTATAATTAAATACATGTAGAGTACTAGAGTGAATCGGTTGTCACACGATGTAGCAAACGAAAGAGTATTGCGACGTTTCGGCTGCAACTGCTAGCCTTCATCAGGCAATGTAGAACGAGCGCTGTGCACGCGTCCTTTATAGCGGTCGCGAGCGCTAACCGCACCGGGAGCGCCCCCATGATTGGTTGGCGCCGCGACGCTGCGGCTATTGTTCGGAGCGCTGGCCGTGCTGCTATTGGCCGCTGCGGGGACAGCGCCCCCACCGGTCGCGGCGGGGGGAGCATGGCGGCTGATGGTAGGTAGCCAAGCTTCCGCAGCGTCGCGGCGCCAACCAATCACGGGGCGCTCACTGTGTCGTTTAGCGCTCGCGACCGCTATAAAGACGCGTGCACAGCGCTCGTTCTACATATGCCTGATGAAGGCTAGCAGTTGCAGCCGAAACGTCGCAATACTCTTTCGTTTGCTACATCGTGTGACAACCGATTCCACTCTAGTAGCTCTCTCAATCTTGATACCACGATATCAACATGTTCCGATCTTAAATACATGTAATTGATTTTTACTAATCAATTGAAATGATAACAACAATAAAAATTTGGGGCAGGGCCAGGATCAGGAGACATTATTTCCCTCTACTGTAAATCCTGGTTGTACTTAAATGTTAGCCCATTGACTGGATCTTGCCTGCTTGACAATTTAATCTAACCCACCAAGAATATTACTACAAACTAAGTTAGTTAGTAACTAACTAACCCACTTCAAGTAATTGATTGATGAAATGAAAAGTAAAAACTGTTTGTTTGTTGTTGTTGTTTTTTGGCTCATAGAGGATGTATGTTGCATGGTGGGAAATGGGAATGATCTTAGAATGCATTATAAAGTAATAGTATCACAATTAATTTTCAGAGGGGGTGGGGGAGGGGTGGGGGATAATCTTTACCAAATCACAATGCATGTGAAGTTAGTGAACCCACCCCGCAAAATTTTCTTCCATGAAAGGGAGGTGAAGAACAGGTACTCACAGAAGACAAGTCAAGAGGCGAAAACAAAAAAAGGGGGGGGGGAGGAAGGGGTCTTAACCCTTTTGCTCTTACTTTTCACAATCAAAGAAGCAAAAATGAGAAATGGAGGGCTTTTGTTATTTTACCTGACAAAATCACAATAGACTCCACAACTTCCCCTCCAATTTTGGCAGAGGGTCCCCCCCCCCCTCCCCACTCACAGTGCAATTAAATGACTACTGACTACTGATCATTCAACTTGCTTATAACTTTACATGGACTTCTGTTGGTTTCTGAAATTGATACCTTTATACTATTAGACTTTAAACATATGTTTCCCTTTAATTTATTCTTTTCATTTCCATTTTTTGATTTTTCCAAATATGTTTTAGATAATCCACACGGTCTGTTCCGGTCTGCTCCGTAATCGTATTTGTCAACTACTCAGCTGTTTGTTGAAGGGAAGGACATGGGGAAATTCACCTATGTGGGGATCAGATAATATTTAGGATGTGACTAAAAAGTTGTGAATCACGTTTAATAGTCAGCAGGGTGCGACATAACCGCTTGCCCGATGGCCCGGGGCAAGTAAACATCACAGTCGGGCAAGCATTTTGGAGTGTCAACTAAAAATGCTTGCCCGAATCGGGCAAGTAACAATTTGCAAAGCAAACCTAAGTAAATACCAAAACTGTACTGAAACAAAAATGAAATAAATAGCTGTTTTTACGGAGGAAACGCTGGCCAAAACATCGGCAATTATTTGCTCAAAATGCGTTCTGCAAAGTCGCAAAATAAACGGGCGCAGCGCAGGAAGTCGACATAACGTAGTTAGTAAGGCAGTGCAAGATCAGAGATATCTGCCTGGCCTGATAACTTGTCCAAGAAAAAATAAACATCGCGGAAAATTGTGGCAAGGATTGAAGAAAATTACAGAAAGTATTCAGTGAAAAAATGACTGAGAGTAGCAGCAAAGGTAAGCAAAATGTTTCAAATCACCAGAAATATATCACAGCCACTCCAAAAACTCGGCAGTTTAGCCGACTAGAGATTGCCCAGTCCCACATGTGTTAAATGGTGTATAGGTTTGTATTTTCAAGTCTTAACTTGCGATATTGGCGGTAATTTTCTGCACTTGAAAATGATAAAATCTGACCAATGAAAGTGTCAGAGGAGATTCAGAAATTATATATTTGAGATATTATAAAGTGGATTTTAAAAACGGCATAAGATCCTGGAATTTAATAGCTGAAAACATAGAGCGAACCAATTATTATACTTATATATTAGGCTGAACACACACATCAGCATATCATGACACATTGACAGCTTCGACACATGATATGACTTCTTTTGGACTGACAACGAAGTGATAAGGTCAAAGGTCACCGGGCCTTAAATACGGTGATTTGGGCTCGTTACGCGATATTTAGGGCGGCTGTCCGTTGTACTGTACTTGGTGAAGTATGTGTTATGAGGCCAATGAACTGATTAGATTTTGCGACCCTCCTGGGGTTGGAGAGAGGTACAATAGGTCAAGGTCAACACGGTTGCACGTCGTCCAGTTCCGCTGGCTGGGGGTAATTGTATCCGTAAGAAAAACTAATGTGTTCATGATCTTTGGCTCGTTAAAAATCCACTTTCCCCAGTAGTGTACTCTTCTAATAAAATCTGATTAAGTAATCATTTCAAAGATTTTTGAATAAGATAAATGGTAATATTTGTAAGGCAGTTTTGGGTGAAAGAGGAAATGGAGAAAGACACTAAAAGTTTAGTTTACACTGATCTACATTTTCAAATTTTTTTTTAGTAACCACATGGAAGCGTTTTTGAGGAGACACATGCGATTATGCATTCCTAAGAGGACATAATATATTTAAGACTATCCAATGAAGCTTTGTGTACACTCGATGTTCTACTCGACAACAAATTGAGACGCTGAGGTATGTTATGTGTATACAGGCATTATGAGCACTTACAACCTGGTGATATGCGTGGGATGTGAGTATTACATACGTTGGGCAGGCTCGAAGCGCCCTCAAATCAAGGGAGGAGAGTATTATATGCGCGTCCTTACGCGATTTTTTTTGAAGCTTAGAGTGTTTTCCAGAGAATTTATGGACACTGAAAATAATACTTATTAACACTTCCTAAAATTATTCGTTGCTTGATATAAATCGAGGCATGAAACCATTCTTTTGTTATATTGGAAAACATACTACTAAGCTGAAAATTTCGTTATCTCACATTACAGGTGGTTATTTCTAGAACTACTTCATTATACACTTAAACAAATTTAATATGAAATGCAATAAATCCACGTTTAGTTAGCAGTACGAAGCTTGAAAATTTCGAACGAAATCGTCAATCTAACGAATCAATGAAATCTTTTTTCTATTGTTATAATCTGAATCTATGCGCGGTGAAGTTATCGGTATTAGAGAGTCCCCAGCATAGTTCGAACTCGATAAAATGTAGTTATATTTATATTTGGACGTGGGTGCTCGTGAGAGATGCTTCCACCAACGTCCAAAGGCTCCACCCCCCCCGGCCCTAAAATATGTCCTGATAATTGCGGGCGCACCAACAGTTTAAATCGCAAACCCCGGATACTGCTGCTGGAACACATTGTTATAATCGTTATAAGTCTGTAAATATGATGACGAACACAATTAAAATTGATCATTCGATTTTCAATAAATATGAACAAAAATCATTGATTGTGAAAATTTGTGAATGGTTATACATGTGGTATGCGATAACAACGTGAGGAGGCGTAATAACACTCTGTTTGTGTGTGTATTAGTTCGATTATAGTAACCTTATTGAGGATATGATTAGTAATTGCTATCATCTAAAATCAAATCAGAAGAGATGTTCCACTCTCTAATTTAGAATTTTTCTGTGATCTAGAGTGTTGATCGGAAGAGCTGAAAGGTCAAAGGTCAGCAGAAATTAGTGTACAACCTTCGGAGCAAGCCATTATTCGAGCTGTTTGACAAAATTCACTTGCCCAAATCGGGCGCTAAAATGATCGTCTCGAAATTGGCGCCGCACTCGTAAAATAAGTTACTGTGCACCCTGAATAGTCAGAGGCGATAACTGCACTGAGGACGCCAGTTTTGAATTTTCAATGTAACTTGGTGAAGTAATGCATTATGAGGAGCGCTTTTCGACTATATTATTTGATATAAGTGTGACTCTAACGAAAAATATCTGAGATGAAATAGCACAAATGGGTCAACTGAAGCTCGAGAGGGTACACACGCTGTAGGCCTATGGTCTTTATATTTGACCAAAGCTTATGGTTGGCAGGCCTGCACGCGCTCAAATTAAGTAGAGGTATTGAATTTGGGTTTGGCTCAAGATATTGCGCGGTAAAAAGACAGTCTACTATATTGCACTTATGTTTGTAGATAACTATGAGCAAACAGCCATCAAGTAAATTGAGACTATTAATTGTTAAGCCCTGGGTGCGTAGAGGTAAATATTGTCATTAGGCCAACAGCACCACATCATACAAGACTTAGCATATTGGACATCTAATATTAGTCAATTTTATTGAGTACAAGTTACCCTCCAAAAAATGTAACATTCCGGGCCTAAAGTATGTACTGATTGTGCGGGCGGGCGCGGGGAACCGCGGGGCGGGGGCAGTAGAGACCAGACTTGAAGATGTAATCCGGCCCGAGTTTGAACAAGTGTTTGACCATAACTGACATAACTTGGGTGAAGTATGTATTACCATGAGTAGATTGTTGAGATCCATATCAATAATATACAGCTAAGATTAGATTTTGAGCAGGTCTCAATACAAATGTGTGTCAACAGAGCTCAAGAAAGGCGATTCACTATGGGTCTCTATGAATTATATCAGTTTGAGTGTGCACTTGATCTTCCGTCTAGACTGTCTGGGGTGACAAAAGAAAACTTTGTTGAAAGATTTATTTCTAGAACAACTTCATTAAGCACCTTAATTGTTTGAAAATGTGTATTATGTCTGTGCTGTCTCCCCCCCCCCCCATGATAACCTTGAGAGCCGGCCAAATCCCACACTGGTCGACATTAAATCGCACTTGTCCATAGATAGCTGGGTGAAGTTATAGTATTATAACTAGCACCAATAATAGCTTGCATGAGAGAACTGATTAGATTTACGGAAGCTATTCGATTAATAAGGTCAAATCGTTATAGGTCACTCTGCTTAATATAATGATGAATGAACACGAACCTAAATTAAAAAAATTGTGACTCATATGATTTTTGGGTCCATAAATATTGAACAAAAATCACATCTTGATGTGAAAATTTGTGAATGGTTATACATGTATGTACGGGTATACTTTTATGTATATCTATACATATTAATCACACAAATCAATAAATTTCTGTTATTTTTTCGGGCAAGCAAAAATTTAATTCGGGCAAGCATTTTCGAGCTGTTTGAAAATTCACTTGCCCAATCGGGCAAGTGGCCAAAAAAAGTTATGTAGCACCCTGATAGTCAGACTGCTTTTATTTATTTTTAATTTCCACAAAAACTATAAACACATGTCTGACTGGACATGTGTAGGCCTATGGTCTTTATATTTGACCAAGCTTATTTTGCAGGCCTGAAGCCACTTGAGGTATAGTTGGTAAATTGGTAAAAATGACATTCTTTGCACTTATGTTTGTAGATACACATATCATCTATCAATGCCCTGAAAATTGCTCACTCTAAAACCCATTTTTTGTTTTTTTAGAAATTACTCAAAATGTAACATGTCCGTTGGGGGGGGGGGGGGGGGGAGACCAGACATTTCCCGTACAGTGTACATGTACATACAACCGCTAGATGTTGAGATCCTATAATTCAAACGTCATAATTTGTCACTGAAGCATATTTCAGTAAGTTTGATTATTTCCCGATGTCTGGGGTGACAATAGAATACTTTGTGAAAGATTGACCAAAAATTTGACTGATCAACCAAAACTATACTTGTGTGCTTTAACGTGCAATTTATGAAACTCTCTTGTCTGCAGTCTGAGGGCAGGAGTACAGCTTGTGTATTTGGCAAAATGCCAGGGATCAGCGCTCAAAATACTCGGGGGCTCGGGGCGATTTGCCCCCGTAATGCAAAAAAGAGTCGTCAAAAATTTCAAAAGAGCCCCCCAAAATTTCCATAGACACAATGTAAATTGTAGCCAAATTAGCCAATGTGCTCCAAAAGTAACCCCCAAAAATTAAAAATGAATATTTCCCCTGCCAGGGATGACCTTTTTTTCAGGTGATCTTTTCTGAGGTGATCTCCCCTGAGGACGACTCCCACCTGACAACTCCCCCAAGGGACAACTCCCTCTGGAGGACAGCTTCCCCAGAGGACGACTCCCCCCATGTAAAATCAGTCTTTTTACACTAGAAACATTGTTAAACTACACTGGGTGAGTTGTCCTCCAGGGTAGTAGTCATCCATAGAGTTGTCCTGATTTGTTTTACATGTACTTCTGTATACGGTAGTCACCCAGTTTTTCCTTACCTGCGATCTGTTTTGAGTTTTGTTTCCTGTCGGTTTTCACGAAATTAGCCAGATATAGGTTGGGGTTGCTAGACTAGAGGAAAAGACACAAGTTTACTGCAAAGTACTGTGGAGATGTCACTTATTTAGGCTACATGTACATAACATATTTTTAAGGTACAGCCTGTATGCTGGAAATTAGAGAAGGATCAATAAAATTGTTGCATTGCCATTTTTGTTATTCATCCGAAGTTCATAAAGTTGCAAACAATCTAGATAAAAATACAGTTGCTCCTTGGTGTCAGTGATGGTAGTATTTTTGCATTGAGCAGGTGACATATGATTTTCAATTCACTTCCTGTCAAATGAAGGGAATATAAATGTTGAAATTTATGTTTCCTTAAAAAGAAGTCCACACTGCATATTTATTTTCTTCATTCTGGTCAACAATGTGTGTGTACTTTATTGGACAGAAGTAATATTGTAACTATTTTGAACCTTAGATGCATGCATTTTGACTAAGAAGTTTTACGTTTTCTTAGCTTCTGTGAAAGTACATTGAGTGTGCAATGTAGACTATTCTAAACAGGGCTTAATTTAGGTTTAAATTCATTTGCTGGCAAGTGGCAAAGTACTCATCATATTAAAGTTGCAGTATGAAAAGTGAATATCTCAGAAATGCTGACACATTTTTTTTTTTTTTTTAGTTCTTTGATTGGTATCTTTGTTCTTCATCTTCACGGAGATCCACTGCTAATTACTCGGACTACTGTAGTCTGAGTACAGATAAGTCTATTCTCCAGAGCTTCTGAAACTAGACATCCCTTCAAGAGTCCCAGAATTGCCGATCGGGATGCAAGTCCCTGGTTCTCCTCGGTGATTCGGGGGACAGATAGACCATTTTTCACCTTCAGTTTTCAACGATCTGTTTCCTCAACGTCCCCCACCGAACACTGGCTGTCATGTCTGTTTGCCCGCGGTCCTCAGATCCCGGCACACACCGCAAGTTCTGAGTCACAATTTCCTTTCTGAATATTTGAAACATGCCCGAGGCGTTCAAAAGTGTATACTTTACGAACTCAAACCTGCACTACTACAGTATGCCGATATAGACTGAATTTGAATTATGGGTCATACTCAATGCAGTATATGATAATTGTAATGTTACGTGTATATTCTGTATACTAGACAGGAGGTACTGAACACGATGGACATACTTTTGTCAGGTGGTTCATATCAGGTAAATTGCAAACTGTTTTAATTCTGAATTTTTGATGTTTGTCTGCAGATTTTGTGTTGTATCGTGGATAATGTGATATCGTACTGTATATTTTGCAACATTTTGTGATTTTGCTTCAAGACAGGGAATACACGAGAATTTATTTTCATGATTTTAATGTCATTTCACTCACTTTGCAGTACAAATTGTTCTGGTGTAATTAGGAAGTGAAATTTTCATGGTTATCTAACTTCTCTAGTCGAGATATTTTTGCGACAATAATACCACCTTGAAATATTCAGCGTACACAATAATTATGGTTTTTCAAATATAATGTGTAGACCTAATTAGTCAATTGATGTTACCAGGTGAAGCACAAACACAGCGCACTGCTTTCAGAAGATTTTACACAGATCTTTCTCCAGCCGTATCCCTGACCAGTTTAACTTACCCCCAAAACTGAACAACCATGAACGGACACTGAAAAGCTCTCCTTAATGAGATAATTTGTTGAAAGGAACTGGGCAGGAAATTAAAGGGATTATATCATTTGAACTTTAAGGACAGACAGACACAATGGGGTATGATGGACTTCAGAGTTCGGCCTTCCCCCCTTTACCCTCCCTTTCCCACCCCACCCCTCCCCATTTTACCTGCTGTTAGTTCGGTCCAAAGTGGAAGGTCGCATGGGGTGATTGGAGCCCATGGAAGGGTCCACCACCAGAGAGGGAAATTGTCCTAATTAGCCAAAGCAAATGAAGAATTTCCTGCCATGGTGGATACTCTTGAAGTTCCACTTCACGATTGTGTTGGGTGACTTCTGGCTGGTGTTGACGGATAAGTGGATTAATGCGTGGATCTCATGTCATGTTGCTTGGTCGCGTCCCTTTAAATGTTTAATTTTCGTACACCCCAAATTGGTACTGTGCGTGTACTTGGGTTGAAACCGTGGCTAGCAGTTTGTTGTTCATTTCATTGCTTGAATTGTGCACATGCAGGAGAATTGCAACACTTATAGCAAAAAAACTGTACACTTTATATCTAATATACGGTAAGTAAATGCAGTGAAAACTCTTTACGTGCTTTGTTAGCCAACTGGACATGCACAGCATGCTTCATTCGCTGATGGGCACAAATTCTCTTTTTACAAATTACATACTGTAATCCGTCTTTAATCCGCTTGATTTATTGAGCACGCTGGACATCCGGCAGGTACGTCACATTTTAAAGGACTGGGTCTTGTGTGCAATTATGAAGAACATGGTTTTGAACTAAATGTTAATAAAATACCATAATCGCATGGTAAGATTTGACCATCACAAAAAGAGATTAACGACCATTGAGACACTGCAGTATACTCAGTACAATGGTAAGTTAACAATTTTGTGGAATAAGGAAAATAATACAGAGCTCTAGCTATACTTCAAACACTGCTCAACTGTAGTTTTAGAGAATGGAAGTTCAATAAAAAATATGCAATGTTTTTCCACTTGTATACATGAGCCAAAAAGTTTCGAAGCTTTTTTTTTTGGGGGGGGGTACAGTGTTACATGCGTTTGCAATTGAATTATGTACTCAAACCCAGGTAATGATGTAACATGTTGGAAAACAGAAATTAACAGTGTTTTTTTTCTTATTATTATATCATTTCAGATTTTTGGCTCCTGACGTGACTTTGGATTAACTGGAATATTCCTGCCGAAACTGACCAAATTCTTCTTCAGCTAGCCTGCTTAATTTTTATAATGTGAAAATTTCACGTGATCATCCTGATATGAGGGTAATGTGTGTTGAAGGAAGAAATGTTTTTTTATCCAGTCAAATTGTGCACATGCTTTGAACATACATTCTGCCAACATGTATGTTAAGTGATTTCTACTCTTTCAAACTTCAGTCACACAAGGGAGAAAGCCAAGAAGATTTTATTTTTCTGACAGAAGCGTCCATGTGTTTGTTCAGCAAAGATTAAACCACTGTATAATATACAGGCTCGAGAAAGTTTGGGTTGTGAAAACAAATCCATTATGGAATCGTCAAGATCTGAAATATATGGAAGAAACTGTAGTGCAGCTGTGTATGTATGTTCATCATAACTAAGTATGAATCAAACACTATCACCTTGGAACACAACTTTAAGAAGGAACATTTGGAGGTGGAAGTAAGAAGTATGGTACTTTGGAGGAGCAGCCCTGGAAGGGTTGCCACGGTAACATCATGGAGGACTCAGTCGTGGAGCCGAAGACGGACATGGTGGTTATACGAGCAAGGGATCCTGCTTCTGATGTTGATGATGCTTTCAGGTAAACCCATCTTATGGTCTGATTGGTACTTTGAAGGGGGAATTCTGGGGTTATAGCAAATTGTTTTTAAAATAGAATTAGACAAATCTGGAAAAAGAATAAGTGAAATTTTGAGAAAATCAGGCAACTAGCTATGATTATTCATTTTTAAAATATGTGTGTGATCATTACAATTTGGCAATTTGGCGGTGAAAAATTTTTCAGCCCAAATCCTCGGTCCAAAATTTTCCCAAATCGCCGGGGTGAGGGGAGGCAAAAATTTTTTCATCCTAAATCATCGGTCCCCCCCCCCAAAAAAAATGATAAGCCCAAATCGTGTCCTACGGCTCACACTTCCACAGCAAAAGGGGGGGGGGAGCATAAAAGGGTGGGTGGTTTCCATAAAAAAGCGGGCGTTTTTTAAAAAACACTCCATTTTGTAAGGAGGGGGGTGTTGTGAACATCCTACATCCTACCCCCTTCCCCGTATGTCTGATGCCTTCAGTTATGAGTAACACAATCAATGTAAATCAAACTTTCACTTTCATTCATTCATTAATTACCAGTGATGTGTGACTCGAGTCCGGTCTTGGACTCGAGACCGGACTCGAGTCCGTTTTTGCTGGACTCGGTCTCGGACTCGGACTCGAAGGTTCATGACTCGGTCCCGGACTCGGACTCGGGGCCTGTGACTCGATTACTCGGCGTCGAGTCCGGCTCGAGACCGGGGCATATTGGCGCTATCCAAACGGATATCTCAGGTTCCATTCGCTAAAATTTCATCAAAATTTGACGCAATATTTTCAAATAAAATCACTCAAATAAATTTCAGCCAAATGGGATCACACAGTAGCAGTCCACTGCCTGGACTGTCTTCGTGTTTCTAGTTTTGCAATGCGTATTACACGTGATGTGTGTGTACATACACACCACTTTAATTGCTGCCCAATCAATTAATAAAATTGTATCTTCTGAACAAATTAAAGAATGATGAAGCAAAATGTGAAATTTGTCACTGCCACTATATTATTGAACATTTCCGATAAATACCACTTTAGCAGGCACATTGAAAGGATGATGTACCTTTCAACTTTTTTAAATGTATCAAGTAGGCCTACTGTTGATCTCCAAATTTATTATTTAATTTCTTTGAAGATATTTTGGTAAGATTAAATGTAACTCAAAGTTACAGACAGTTATGTGTGGCTGAATTACACTTTATTTATTAGCTAGTTCACCCAATCTAGCAAAATGTTTTCTCATATTACATTTCCACACATTGAAAGTTTTGTGGGATTTTTGCTTATAGAACAAGGAGGGTGTTGACAAACAAGTGAAAATGTTACTAAAGTGATTGATGCTGCATTTTAAGGACACAGATACCCGCGCTTTCGTAATAAACTACGTGCAATTTTAAAACTAAAGTAACATACTATTGTCTTGTAATTATTTTGTGGGTTTGTTATCTTTTTTTGGAAATTGAATGATTTGTTGATTCATTTGACTGATTCTTTAGTAAGTACATGCAGGTCCCTACAGATATTTTGAATGAGATACTTGTTTCTAATTAATTACATGTGCCGGACTCAGACTCGGACTCGGACTCGGACATGCCGGACTCGGTCTTGGACTCGGACTCGAAGGTTCATGACTCGGACTCGGACTTGGACTCGGAAAGGCCGGACTCGGACTCGGACTTACTGGACTCGGACACATCACTGGACTCGGACACATCACTGTTAATTACATTTGATGACAAATGAGAAGACTAGTAGCACATAAGTTGAAAGCTAAAATCATTTACAGAAGCAACACGCACAATGACATTTAGTCACCTACAATATGATGCAACACATTACAGTATTTCCTTGAAGGTCTGCTGGATTATCTAACAAAGAAGGAAAGGGTTTTGTAATCAATAAATTTTGTCTTGTTATTGTATCTGTCAAGGTGACTATTGACTCAGAGTGTTAAAACTAAAATGGAAGCACCTTGAACCAGTACAATGAGTACATGTGGATAGCTCATACAAAAACAAAATTATGAACCAAGTATATTATTAAGTTGTTTTTATAAAAAAAATGTCTGACATGTTTGTTAAAAATTATAGATCAGCAGTTGCAATCTAAGATACAGAGAGAGACAAATGAAACGTCTATTCCATCGCAAGTATATATTTTCAATAGTATTGCTCCCGTCACACATTCTTTGCAATAATATTAAAATGATAAGGTATCTATTCCATGGTAATATTAAAAAGATATAATTATCAATTTTGGCAGATGAAACTCCAGTTGTGTACAATTTGGGGAGTCTAACTGGTCCGGATCATTTGTTTTCCCAGTCAATCTCAGCAGTGTCCTGGCCAAAATCTGAAGTTAGAGGGAAATAATAACAAATTAAAGGTACCATTTTCAAACTCTGGATAAACGTCTTTGGTGCAAATGCAAGTGTATAATTCCTCGCAAAGAGGTACAATGTAATAGAGCATAGTCACTGTATACTGGTACTGTTCATGTGATCAGACTGAGTGTTAGTCCCACCAGCTTAACATTTGATTCTTTTAGCCTCGAAACATGGATTATGAAACGATGAACTGTGTCACTGGGGATTGGCGGTTTTGCATGTCTGGGAATTAAGTATGGAATGTAGATGGATTTTGAAAGATACCACAGATACACACGTGAGGCTGTCAGCATACGCGCATCTTTCCAGGGGGAGTTTTGGGGTGTTCAAACATTCCCTTTCCTAAAGTGTGTGTTTAAAAGGACTCCTAATTTCTTTATGTAAACACCCCCCCCCCCCTAGTCATGGCAAAAATGTGCGTGCGACATGATATGGACTAAAATATCGTTGAACTTAAGGATTGGGCAGCAATTGTTTTTTTTGGCCTCCCCCACCCCCCCCTTAGTCATGGCAAAATATGCCGTGCCAGCATGATATGGACTAAAAATATTGTTGAACTTAGGATTTGGGCAGCAATTTTTTTCTTTG
>JZLH01S0065331.1:131887-148594 GCA_001188425.1 Eucidaris tribuloides | reverse complement strand
GGGAAGGGTATTGCATTGAGTAAGAGGATTAAAAAGGGTTAGTCCTCATTTTCTCCAGTGATTTTATTGATCGGTGCAAAGTGACAAAGAAACAAGGTGATGGTTTAATGCAATCATTTAAATCTATCACATCTATATAAACCCTATGACACACTGCTTGAAATTGACAGCTTTTATATTAAAAGCAAAAGTAGTGGTTGTTCAATTAAGTTAACAAAGCCTATTCAGCTCCTCTTTGCAATTAATGATTTTTGAATAGTTGATATTTGTTTTGAAATGCAGTAATTTTAAACTGATTTTTTTTATTTATTTATTTTATTTATTTATTTTATTTATTTATGTAATGATATTGGGAGTTGTGTAACTCTACCACCAATAGTTAGATTTTGGGGGTATCATTTTTTTCTTCATGATATCAAAACGGATGTACCAGTATATTGCAGCCACTTGATTTTATTATATTAAATGTGATGGAGGGAGTATCACGCAATTAATTACATTGTCTGTCAATGACCGCTCAATCTTAAACTTTAACTCTTAACAAGCCGAATATCTAATGCAACCCTACCAGTTTTATGTGTGATTTAGTGTCATCTGTTCCTTACCTTTACTATATAGAAGGGTAATAAGAACTTGATTTACTGTGACAATTTGTATTATTATAGTACTGATATTAGAAAGGGTCTTATTCGTGGCGCAAACATGTAGAGTTAAATCGTGGACTTGTAATAAGAGTCTTTGGTTAAATCGTTTACCACAATCTGGGCAAATATGAAAATGTGTATTGGTCCACTTTTGTTTTGACCAGATGTTAGAATTTACTTGCGTCAAGTTGTGTGGAAATACAGAGTGACAGCAAAAAAGTTAGATAATTTATCCTTTATGCAAGGTTGTAATCTCTCTTCAAAGGAAACAACTTAATTCCAACAAGCTATCTATCCACAATTGGGCCAGTAGTACAGTAAAGAAGCAGTGTAGCCTTTATTCTATTTAAATAGGGGATGAATCCACTTTGTAATCCCAAAATAAGCAGGATTTGTTAACATAACTGTGAACAGTTCCCATTATCACTTCCCACTGAATGCATATAGATTATTAATCCAATTCCCTGCCCAGTGGCCAAACAAAACAGTTGAATGCCACTAAAGTATGCCACTAAAGTAGCCAACAAAAACAGACTCTAATAGCTTGACCTGAATTTAAGGTCACATTCACTCCAGGGATCCATATAATCACCTTTCAGCCATTGATTACATAATCAGCTGGCAGTCTATAAACACTAGCAATTTTCAAGGCTAGATTGCCTACATGTATCAAACTCTCCAGCCAGCAAATACCCTTGAGGCTATTTATGGCCTGGTCAGTCTGACCATGGACCATGGTCTGAAACCACATTGTCAAAGTGGCATTCACACTTACAGCAAACTTCGCGAAGTTTACTTGCCGGCGAAAGATTAAACTTTCAGGCGAAGTTTGGTAATGTAACACAAACTTCCCGCGAAACTTCTTCCTAGCGAAACTTCTCGGCGAAACTTCCCACAACTTTTGTAGGAAAATTTCCGCGAACATACGAGAACTTCCCGGCGAACATTTTGAGTGATGAACACAACTTGCGGGAAGTTATAATCGCGCGTTGAAGCCTCCAGTGACATTTCCGGTGTGGGGAACATACGCTGTGTAGAGTTCAGTGGACATACGTGCGCACTGTACACAAACATGGAAGTTGAAATGACTTGGAGTGGTAATGAATTCGAGTGTACGCATGATAGCTGCGGTATATTTACATGCGTTTTGTACGCAGCAACATTACATGTACGTCCAAACCCCATTCAATTTTTGTGTGAGCTTGGTTACTTTACCATTAAGATTATATATGAAATGTAAAGGACATTGGAGCATGCGCAGAAACAATATTCCGCCTGATAGCAATCTGTAGCAAATCTCCGTACATTTTATTTTGTAATTCCGCATAAGCGCAGTGCGTTCCAAATCTTTCGAGAAGTTTTCTGCGTGAAAGTAAATCTTTCGAAGTTTGCCACAGTGTAAACGAATCAAGCCAAACTTCGGCTGAAGTCTCGAGAAATAAACTTCGCGAAGAATTTGTAAATGTGAATGGCACATAAAGTCAGGGGTCCAGATAGTAGAACTTGAAACCTGTACCAGAAAGGTGCACTTTGTCTGACCATTACTCCTGGAGGGTCAGATGGCACTTTGCGTCATCCTTCTTTGAGATTCTTTCTAGCCATGAATTGATCTAGTTAGTGTATACCTATTACAATGCAGGAAAAGTCCAGCTGTCCAGTCCAAAATTAACCGTGCCGCCACTTCCTTCAGCGCCCATTTTGATAGAAGTTTGTCTAAGCCATTAGCACTGCACCAGCGCATATTCGCTGAATTAGATTTCCCGGACATTTTTTCCCCTCCGTCTGACCACTTCCGTTGTGAAATGGTCAGCGTAATTTGTCACTTTCTGTAAGTCCTTCCTCAGGAGATTCATATATTTGAAGCCAGTGATGGGTGGTCAAGTAGTAAGGTCAGTTAGCCGGCACTAATTGTGACCAGCTTTTTTGACCCTGGGTTTGGTCTTATTTCCTCTTCTTTTGAAAGCTGTATTTTATTCCCGCGTCTATTTCTCGTATCCATCTGGTTCTGATTGGTTTGACCATGAAATGTTGCAAAATTTGTGTTTAAAGTGGGTGTCCAGAATAAATAGTGTAATGTCTGCAAATGTAGTGCTTTGAAGAAAAAAAATAGGCCCAAGGATAAAATCACAGGAATTTTTGGACAAATGGAATCTTGTAAGTTTAAATTCCCGTTTAAATAATGAAATGTCTTAGCTATTTCCTAACGGTGGTCTCCACTTAAAGGTAAATGACATGAATTGGGGGTAGTCTCCACTTGAGGCTGAAACTATCTAAGAATCAAGTAAAACTTATGACAAGGATTCTCCTGTGAAAATCTTGTAAGTCAACGTTGAATTTCATTCTAAAATAAACAATGTCAAATTACTTGTAGCAATGGAAACCATGCTGTGATGGACTCTCTATGGGCTTATTTTTATCATCCCCAGATAAAATATAAGATACTCCTAATGTTTATGCTTGATTCTCACTTAAGTCCTTAAAGTAAACAAATTACAGACAAATCCTCCCAGGTGGGAAGATCCACTCCCTGCTAGTGTATAGTTGGTATAACATTCAAGCTCAATTTGGTTCTTGAGGCATTTTCCAAGTGTTTCCAATCATTCACTACACTTTAATGAGGTAAGGCAATTTGCCAAACGCATTTTTTAGCCCATTTAACAGGAAGTACCCTATATGTGGAGTAAATTTCTATAAAGAAACATAAAAAAATGTTTTGCTAAAGTTTACCCATTTAACAGGAGTACCCCTTTAAATGTTAGCCCATTATCCAGAGACCACTGTACTGCCCCCATGACAAAAGGGCATAAGTGACATTTTTTTTCAAAATTGAGTTATATAGTGTAGGGGACTCGGTACATCATGTTAAACATGCAGAACAAAAAAGTATTAATTAAAAGTGTCCCTTTGTTTCATAATCTGCTTGTTAAAAGGACACTGAATGGGGCTTTACGTGTTGAACAAAATACATTTTGCTCAATATCTCCAAAACTCCAAAATGTCAGTTATGCCCTTTTGTCATTGGGGGGGCAGTATAGGTCATGAAAATCAACAAAGGTTCAGTTGTTCATTTGAAAGAAAACAGTCATCAACTCTGGCAAATGGTACTCTGCTGACATGATATTATCATATTCACCTGGTTTAATTTCACCTCAAAGTATTCATCCATAATATTCTTCAAGAAATAGATAACTATTTTCTTGGACAAGTATGGCTACAGTGGTCATGAAACATTCATCAACCACTTCTGATAATTCCTCTGCAAATTTCATATTCATTCCTATTTCATTCCAGCCTTACAAATCTTTGACAATTTCTTTGTATGCTAAACAATATGACCAATACCTGTGCCTGCGCTGTCAGAAAATGGATAGAGCGCATTATCAGTTAGGTGTAAGAGCGGAATACCAATCTTTTTAAGAATAACGGTATTCCACTCTTTTTGGAGTTAATGAATAATACATTAACCTTAGTCCCATCATGCATCACATATGGCTGCAATTTTCTTTTCTGCAATACCATTTTTTTAAAAAATACTACAGAAATTGTCAAGGCTCAATTTCTTAGAAAATTCGTGTGAATCAAAAAAATTGTATGAAGCACATTCTACGAAAATATTAAAGAAATTGAGCCTTGACAATTTGAGAACTTATGCTGGAATACGTAATTAGGCTAAAACATTTTGAATGATTTGGATGAAACGGTCCTTTTTAGACGTAACATACAGGCGTTCTGTCGAATATCGCGAGTTCGGCATAGTATGTTGGCGAGGAACGTATTATGAGATGTTTTTGGGCTGTTTGATTATTTTGTGCCTCTACTGGACGACTGATGGTAATCTTCTACATGTGTTAGACAGTGGTGACAAGTACAGACAAATAACATGAAACGGCGGAAGACAGATGGACAATATCGTTCTCTATGTGCAAACCAACCGCACGCTAGCGTAACTTGACATAGACCCACGCGTTGGGATTGGTGATGGTGTGTAGGTCAACAGGTACGTTTGTGTGCATGTGTATATAATCTATGTGCGTAACTAGATCTAGATCTATGTCATCAACTTCAACTTTCGAGAGTTATCCAGGATGACGTG
Source organism: Eucidaris tribuloides (assembly GCA_001188425.1). Classification (NCBI taxonomy): domain Eukaryota; kingdom Metazoa; phylum Echinodermata; class Echinoidea; order Cidaroida; family Cidaridae; genus Eucidaris; species Eucidaris tribuloides. The sequence goes on along the minus strand of JZLH01S0065331.1, from coordinate 143,857 downwards.
TTATCATGAGATAATTAGTAAGTGTTGTTGATCTATTATTCTGAACGCATTACTCAGTTATCATTATAAAAACGTACTTGGAACACGATCTATGGCAGCGCGATCTCAAAGTTGCGGGCCATCTAACGGCGTGTGCTCGAAAACAGCCGAATATCAAATCTTTCCCAGACTTTTTCAGAAGAAACGGTATTCCGAGCTCTATACGGCCTACTGATTATGGAAAGATCTTTTGAACATATAATTTGCTTCACAATTTTTACTCCGTCATTATTAGTCTCTAAAACCCTTGAGAATTCTTGATATTTTCTATGCTAAAGAGTATGACCAATCTATACTAAACATGAAAACTGCCAGATTGTTTTATGGGAAGACTTTTTAAAAAGTGATCCACTACTTTTAGTGCCCAAGAAAGTTTTACATCCCTTCTTTTTTTTTATTTAAGCCTCACAGACCCTTGACATTTATTTTTCTGTGCTAAATAGTATGACCAATCACTGCAAAAGTAGAAAAAATGACAGAGTACATTATGGAAAGAATTAGTATCCAACAAAGTTTAAGATCTCTCCTTCTTCATTTAAGCATCACAAACCCTTTTTTCTGTGCTAAATAATATGACCAATCACTGCACAAGTAGAAAAATGACAGAGTGCATTATGGGAAGACTTTTTCACCGATTTGAGTTAGCTGCACAAATGCGTACTAATGTTGCAGTAGTCTAATTGATTTTAGTCTGTTAAACCTCCAAGTATTTCACAATATCTTTGCAGATACTGACACACACAGCCCTTCAGATTACATGTAGCTAAAGACCAAGATCACGGGATGGGTTTCTCTTGAATTAATTAACCTCAGCTGATCTGGGCTGGTTCACTAATCCAGAATAATCCCATTTTAAACACATCCTGTCAATCATTAAGATATAACTTGGTTATCTCACTGCTGTTTCATAATTAGCTCATCCATGTGTTTCTCTGGCTAACTATTACGCACTGGTTAAAATACTGAGTACACACAAACATAAGGGAACATTTGTATCAGAGCACGATAATACAACATTTGTTGTGATTTTTTGTTTGTTTTCTTATATGTGTGTTGGTTTTTCTACCAACCTACAATATGTTGGACATTATATATATCACCACCTGTGTACCACAGTGTTCATAATTTACAAATTATAAATCCCTCCTTTACAGCACATAACATGTATGGTGGTTTGGCATTCAATGTGTACTTAGTTAGCCTTTTGAGTATTACAAAATGAAACTGGCCAATAGGAAAATTGGGAGGGAACTATATATGTAAAAAATCTAAGGGTTGTCACAACTAGTGTACAACATTCTCAACTTTCCTTACAAAATCAAAAAAAATACAGAAACGGTATAAATTGTCTGAAATATTTACAGTTTAATAATTTTTTTCACCGCGGATAAAAAAATAATCATATTCTATCCTTGTTAATGTCCAATATGAAGTAAGGTCATGCCATTGCTAACCATTGTCTAGTTGGCTCTGTATTCATTCAATTATTCCCTTCCTTGGCTGACCGGTCACTCTCATTTGTCAAAGAAAATAACAGTGCCGCTTAACGACAATTAGTCGCGACGAGAGCATCCAAACTGACCGCTGGCTGACCGGATGGGCTTTCAATGAACTTCACACACTGCAGAATTTTTCCATTTAATTTAATTTACATTATATTTATACCTTCTTTTTCAAAATTTGTGACCTATATTTCCACTTTTTATCTTCTTAATCTGTTCGGTTTGTCCCATGGTCATCTGCTAATGCGATGTCCAGTTAAGTTTGTCTCTGTGATATTTGATGCATCGTCTGACCATTGTCAATGCCATATCTCACCTTGGTAAGTACTTATCGCTGGACCGTTGCTGACCATCTCTTCCCAGCTGTGAAACTAATTGTCCACTTCACAAAGCCTTTAAAATCTAATACTTCTCCATGGGGAACTCATTTTTCGTATATCCTATGCAAAGACAGAAAGAATAAAGAAAATACTGTGATTGCCCTGAACTTGAACTCCTGGATGGTCACTCTCTATTAGTAGATTTCTATGGGAGGGGTAGGTAGAGCCTGTAGCAGGGTGGTCATTTTCAGTCTAAGTTTTCCAATTTGAATGAAATGTTTTTGATTGGCTTAGGGCCACCGCACAGTACACGATCGGTCTACGATCTGATTTCGGGAGAAAATGGAATAGCATTTGATATAAATATTTTAAGACATTGCAGTTTTGTTTATTAAGGTTCTGAATAGTTGTACAGATGGTAACAACAAAAACATGACCCTTTTCGAGCTCTCTAGTCGAAGGAAAGGCCAAATTGGCTCCAAATCGTAGTGACGTGAAAGAAGTCCTACAAGTGTCTACGATTTGAAAATGATTTGGCCATTACTCCAGGTTCAAGGCTGACAGTGCACCAAAATCCCATTTTAAGTATTCATATTTTCATTCAGAACCCAAATCAAATAATTTTTATCTGTTAAAATGCCCATTGTAAATGCTACTGCGATGTATTGCCAAACTCAGATCGTAGCCGATCATGTAGTATGCGGTGGCCCCTATAAAGATGAGGTGTGGTTTTATTCACAATCTTTAACACTTGATCCACTGTATCAATGTTTTGTTGCTTATTTGTTTCAAAACAAGAATGAAACTTGAAGTAATTCCACTTGAAGTATTCTTTGAAATGATTTTATGCTCAAAATCACACATCTTGAGAACAGAAGCCAAACAACTTATGTTTCCGATCAATTATTTTGAACAGGTGTATTGTATAAGCAAAATGTACAGATAAATATTGGTAATTGAATAAGTGTCTTAGGGGGAAAAATCTATGACTCTGGAGTCTTTGGAAAAATTGGACTTTTGCTCATTGATTTTCATGTTTTAAAATCACTTAATGATTGTATTGAAACCACTTTTCTTTTCTTTTTTGGGGGGAAGGATGCTTCATTTTAAGATCATATACAAAAACACTAGTTGCAAGGAGTATCACATAGCTCAGATTTGTTGAAATTAGAAACATTGTTAAACAATACCTTTAAATGGTCATAAGATGCTGCATAGAAATCACAGTGCTCATCCTTAATTTTTTTCGTTGATTATTTTTATTTTATTTTTTATTTATTATCATTATTATTATTTTTGAGGAGGGGGAGTGATACCAAAAAGAGGAAAGGTGTAAATAACGTACACACGGCAAAAGAGTGAGCTTATCGGCAATATTGTAAGAAAGCTAGATTTTTCTCCTAAAAGGCTGGAAGCGAAAGTTTTGAAGACTTCATTATCGCGGCTGGAGCCCAACGTTTGTCCCTGATCCTTCAGATGAGAGGCAGATAAAGACGACCAATTTATATTTTATGACAACTCCCAAATCAACAAAATATAAGGTGTCTGTTTTCAAAAAAAGTATTTTGCCGTGATAATATCTGTCTCAAGTACGGTTCAATTTCCATACTGATTAGATGGATATCCTCTTGATTTTGAATTTATTCTGTCATCAGCTGCCCACAGCATGTTAAATATAGATGGCAAAAATGTGTTAATTTAGCATTTAGACTGCATGAAAATTCTGGATAAACTCGGGTGGATCATAGGTACAGTAAATGCAATGCTACTGTAGATCACCTAGCAGTGCACAGCAAAGTGCATTATTACTGGTCATCGGTTTGGTTGTATGTGACCCAATCTAGAAAAACCCGGCACTTGTCGGCAATTCACATCTTATGGAAACTGGCTGTAAGGGAACAAAATGAAGATTTAAATCCTCATAAGTTTCCTTGTAACTGTTCATTTTTTTGTGAATTATGTATCAATATGTAGCTTGTAAAAAGGTCTATCTAAGACTGCAATAATCTGAATTTTCATATACATGCCACCCAGTGCCTGGTTTTGCCAGTATTTATGTTGGAAGGTAAATGTACTCCCTCCCTAAATTGGATCCTACCTTAAAGTGCATTGTGATAATCTTTGTACAGAAATTTGCCAATTACCACCTGAAACTTATGTCATTATATATACACGTATCCTCAGGGTTGGTCAAAGTGACCAAACTTTGTTCAGGATGTTACACATCTCAGAGTACTGACAGAAAATTGATGCTAAGTTTAGTGAAGATTAAGGCATCAGTTTCTTGACAGTTTGTTATTTTGTCCTTGAATACCCTGTGTATGTGTTGGTAACATGATCTGTGTTGGACTCATGTTAATAATGAGTAAACATTTGAAGGTCAAGTTGTTCTTGTTATAACAGGATACAATAATTAGTGGGTATGCTTACCTCAGCCAGAAAGCATGTAATGGACGTAATGAAATTCATCCTCTGAAATTGTCATACTACCTGACTTTTGTTTTAAAGAATATCATAAAAAGGTTGGTTAACCTTTTTTGTCAACATTTTGATGTTTCATGTCTTTTGACTCAAAATAGTTTCCTTTCCAGGACATGTGGTTTTTAAAGAGAGGCGTGGCTTGTGTTTAATAGAAATATTACAAATGCATACCTTCTTTAAATCATGATTCTCAACTATTCAGCAAGGAACATGAATATTCCAATATTCCAAGACTGCTATGAGTAATGAAATGTATAGCAAATGAGCCAATAATACATTATTTTTACATTATATTGATATTTTGTACATGATATTGAAAACTCATTAGACATTGCTAACATTTATGAAACAAATCACCACAAAATGTTGACATTTAAAACCAGACTATTTCAGTTTTGATGAAACATCATGTACTAATTTATTGGGGTCATACAACACCAAATTCTTAACTCCAGCAAATTGGGTTGGTTTTAGAAGATATGTGTGTTCAAAAATTATGTGGTCACACCCACTTTTGCAAAGTTATTTTATTTAATTTCTTGTTTGCATTTTACATAGTGTATCTATTATGAAAGCAATCTTTTGATCAGAGAACACATTAAAAAGACTGTTTTTTAATAAACTGTGAATGTCGAAAATAAAATACAAGCAGTTAAGATTTGATCATGTGATTATTTTCAGGAGAGGGAAGGAGGAAGGATATAAAATTTGTACCAGACTCCTAATTAATGACCAGTACTTTAACAAATGACCAGGCATTTCAGATATCCTCATATGATACATCAGGATAATGTTTTCTAAAAGTCTTTTCCTTCTTCTTCTTCCTCCCAAAAAGAAAGTAAACAGAGATAAGTGTGGTCTTGGTGCAAAAAGGGTTAAGGAGCACATCTGATACGTGTTTATGAAAGATATAAAGTATCTCGGATAGGAAGTGCCACATTATGCTATTTGTCATTCATAACATTGACATGATAGTCAAAAAATGAATAGGTATTTTCATATTATTAGAAAAATTTGGGGGACTACATGGGTGTGGGGGTTTAATGAATAGTCAACTATTTTAAGTAAATTTAATGTTACCCTGTTCCAAATTTACACTGGTGTGTTGTATTACAGATATTGCAAGACATTTGAATAACTAGTGTGCTAATGAACATTACATCACTAATAAGTGCATGTATGTTAATGTTATCAAGCAGTGCGCAGTGCGAAACATTCTGTTTAAGTGTCTCGGAAGGAGCGCATTTTTTCTTCATTTCATTCTTCCATATCATAGATGACCTTCACGTGGCTGATAATGAACTGCGTAGAAACAGACACACTAAATACTTTCTCAGCTTTTCTTGGGGTTTGCCATAGATTTAGAAAGCATCACTCATGTTATTACGACAAAAACAGATCTTGACACGCCATCAAGGTCAACAGTTGTCACCGTCAAAATGAGTCTGCACTTTGGGTCGCACTCCTTGCAAAAAACTACGGATATCAATCCCCCCTCTCATTTTCCTCTATCTGACTGTTGGTCCCATTGTCCTCAACACTTTGAGAATGTGTCTGATATCATCACGATGACAGAAATCAAATCTTTATCGTATCATGTCGTATCAAAAGCTGCCTTGACTTTCACGGTCTTACGCCATGACGTGATTCAGTCGGGTGATGAAGACGAGGGAGACACGTCCGATACATCACGGTCTTGTCGGGCCGCTCTAAACCTACTTCGCTCCATATGCTTTTCGCTCCTCTCGTCACATCGAGTTATAATCTCTCTTCATTATGCCACAGCCACTTCGCTCTTCCTCTCTTTTTTTTTGACAAGTATTGCTATCCACCATTAATGTGTTATCATGATCATGTTGATAATGATTATACCAAGTCCAGGTACAAAATATAATTGGCATGAGGTAGAGCATAAAGGTACGGTGGATAGACGACTAGTTTACAGGAGGGGATGCCGACGTGTCATAACCATGACCAAAAGAGGGGGTTAATGGGGCCTTGTTTAGATACTCTATTCTTCCGACATCAGATAGATTAAATTAACCCAGCCATGACATTCATTCAACTGTTCTCATGCAGGATAATCAGGAAAATAATATCAGATTTGTGGATTATGTTAGTCATCGTGCGTAAACTAGGTGTTTGGATGACATACAGCTATCACTCATCCACTCCGGATCCGTCTAAATAACACATATCTGTCATTGCGACTTTGAATGCAAATTGCAGATGCAAATACAAGCACAATACACACTAACTCACAAATTACTAGGGGCTTGAAAGTTTTGATTCCCCCCTCCCCCTTCCCCATCTACGTCAGTTTAAAAATATAAGAAAGACAGTGTGATTTCAATATGCCTTTTGTCCCCACCAGAAATGGTTGAATTTGATGCATATTTTGTGAACAATATTGCAACAACAACAAAAAACCTAGCAGACTACCATAGATTGGAAAAGCCCTGAACTTAAGATGAAAATATACTAAAAGTTGTAATGTTTTGATAAAAAGGGAAACATACAAAAATGGAAACTGACAACGTTCTCAGAAAAGAAAACTAGAGCATGTTTGTTAAGCAATAGTACATTTGTGACCTGTCACCACTATACCATGATAAAGTCGCACAACCCAAAGATAAGGAAAGTGCAAAATATTGTAATTATGATAAAGTATGAAAGTGAATTGTCCTTAAAAATCAAAAGTTTTGTGACCTTTACATGTCACAAAAGCTTGGATATCTATATTTTTCACCCAAAGCATATTTTTCTATGTTTATGTTTCATAAGATGTGTTACTTTACCAGGGTATCGTTGCTGACAGGTCACATTTGCACAGACACTTATAAATGAATATGTAAATGTTGTACTATACATTACATGTTTTTATTATTTACATTGTTTTTCTCTCTTTTCACTTTCTTACACAGACTATGATGCAGCTGAAAAATACATCTGTGTGTCCTGCAAGGGGATGTTTGAGAATGCTGCAAATCTACTCAAACATGTCCAAGAAGACCATGGTATGCAAATATACCAATCGCCAAAAGAGGAGAGACCCCTGTCGAGACCGTCCCGGCCCATGTCAGTGGAAACCATCTCACAGTCAGAGTCTCCTTCTCCCAGCAGTAATTCATCTGGTAGCAACAAGCCACAGCTACCCAAGCCTCCAGAGCTCACTCAGTCCCAAATCATCCATCCTCCACTGGCTCCTATACCGGTTCAGAGTCAGCATTCGTTGCCACTAGAGGGTGCTAATCCTTTTCCTGTTTTCATACGTCCTCCTAGTATTCAGGATAGGTTGTTTCCACCGGGCACTGAGCGATTGTACCCTCAGTACAACCATCTGCATCGACGAGAGTTTCCAATGCCACCAGACCATCGTATGACGGAGATGCCGCCGCATATATCCCACATGAACGTTTCTGAATTCCACCCTCCTCAGATGTCATTCCCTCCTCCTCCTCCACCACCACCTCCTCCGCCACCACCGCAGCACCAGCCCTCAAATGATTCCAGTGCGGCAAAACGTCTGAAACAGTTGGCCGGTACATCAACGAGCCCACCGCTCTCACCACATGGATGCCGTTTGCAGTATCATGGCTACCCGCAACGCAGCTTTCGTCCATTTTCAACAAAAGGCAAATCGTGCGAGTTCTGTGGTAAAACTTTCAAGTTTCAGAGTAATCTGATAGTTCATCGTCGGTCACACACGGGGGAGAAACCCTATAAATGTCAACTATGTGATCATGCTTGCAGTCAAGCTAGCAAGTTAAAACGACATATGAAGACCCACATGAACAAGCCACCGTCCACCATGGGAGCAGCTCCCACAGATTCAGACGAGAAAGATGACGTTAATAGCAATGAAGATGAAAGCCAGGGGAGCCAAACCATGCACATGTCCGAGGGCAAGAATTCCAGTGATAATTCATCTCCGGAAGAGGAGGAAATGGATGAAGAAGAAGATGAGGAGGAAAAGGGAGAAGAGGAAGAAGAGGAGGAGGAAGAGGAGGAGGAACCGGAAGGGGAGCCATTACAGCATGAAGAGCCAAAAGAAGATGGAAGGAATGGTGATAGTCTTCACCACTCTCAAGGAGGGTCTCCAAAATCAGACGTTGAAGTGGAGGAAGGGCGCAGGTCAAAAGAAAGGCGACCATCTCAAGAATTAGCAGAAAGGGTAAAGAGTCCAGGTGGACGCAGTCCGGGAAATCCCTCTCCGCATCGCTCCATGAGCCTGTTGAGTGAAGTGATGAAGAACACGGGATTAGATGAAATACAGCAATACAGTGAGGCATTCCAGCAAGCCATAGCAGAACGCAATACCATGTTTTCTATGAAGCTGCGGGCGTCCAGTAACATGTCCTCACCGGAGAATCATCAGCGGGATTCGCACAGTCGACCACCTTCAAGGCCCCTAGACCATCACAGTCCCAAGGAAGCGAATCTAATATCCAGACTTCGTGTCGAACAAATGCTCCACCACGGCCATTCCATACCACACAGTATGGTAGAGCGTAGTGCAATGACCGACTTGGAATTGGTGACTAATCGCATCAAAATAGAACCACCATCGCCCGTGTCACCGTGGGCAACCAGTCCACTACATCTGCCCAGAGATCATTTTATACCATCGCCCGTTCGCTCGGATGCGAGTCCCGTCGGTACAGCGAATGGAGGTCCCCCAGCATTCTTTGCCCATAGCCGAAGGTTATTAGAAGCTAACGGAGGAACGTCTTGCGCCATGGTTCCCTATAACCACCCTGTAGCTAGAATGAAAAGCCACAAGGCAACTGATAGGCGCAATGATACCTGCGAGTTCTGCGGCAAGCAGTTCAAGAATTGCAGCAACCTGACCGTGCATCGCCGGTCCCACACCGGAGAAAAACCGTACAAATGTCAACTGTGCTCCTACGCGTGTGCCCAGAGCAGCAAGCTGACGCGCCACATGAAGACCCACGGCCACGGGGCCAAAGAGGTATTTAAGTGCGAAGTCTGCAACATGCCCTTCTCGGTGTACAGCACATTGGAGAAACATATGAAAAAAGAGCACTGGGGAGCCATCAAAGGCCTGGCCCCCCGCCCAGAGACTGTGGGTGCACGCATGTATAGCTACAAGGCATCCTTACCCATATCCAAGTGACTAGGGGTAGCACTTTAAACAGAACTCCTAAACCAAGACTTGCCTGTCTTGAATCACAGCAGCTAATTCAAGCTGATGTTCCTTGCAGCTGATTCCCGTTACACTCTTTTGGAGTCCATGTTTGTGTAGTCAGATGGTGAACGTCCAATATGAACCCACATTTTGTAGCCTCTTCATTTACTTGGATAGTGGTGATCTAATTGTCACTCTAATACATACAATAGTTCAACTATCAGCTGATGAATACTGTTGCTACATTCATTACAATACAGGCAAGTCAAGTCCGTGTACAAATTAAAATTGCAAGAGTGTTTGCAATCATTTGTCTCATTATTTCGTTTTTTCTTTTTGCTATGGAAATGTGAAATATTTGCAATCAAATGCAGTTGACTTATCTGGAATACAACAGATTGAAAAGCTTACAACTATGAACTGAAATTCTACTTGAAATTTAAAGAAAACAGCAGTTGAAATAATAGCAGTTGTGATACTTTTTTATATATGTAATCCTGAAATAATGAAATATAAATGCTGTCACAAACCATAAATGCTGTCGAGAAATATAAATGCTGTCTTGGTCCCTCTAAGTTAGGTAATAATATAAGAATGACCATTCCATAGATGTAGACTTTGGGACTGGGGTGAATTGTTATAAAATAATAAAATTGAATTTTTGAAAATTTGAATTTGAATTTCACTTAATGCAGTTGGCGTATGTTAAAGTGTACATCGTAACGCAAGTCTGAATACTGAAATGTGGATTTTGGACTGGTTGATGTATGTATGCACTGCAAAGGTTGTATGAAATATTATAAGAGAAGGGGTATTTTACAGAGTAGTTAATTACGGCTTGTCTGAATTCTGTACATCTCACCACAAAATGCTGCATCTTTACACAAATTGCAAATACATATGATGTATTGCATGAAAATGATTTTATGAAATTAAATCAGTTAATCAACTAATTAACTCGATTAGTGCATTTAACCGGTTATTGTATGACGAAGAAGACAAAAAACTTGATATTCATTGGAATGGACCTGTAATTGTAAGCTAAAAGTTACCATGGTAGGATGTCTGTTACCATAATCAACTTTATGTGGAATTTGACTCGAAACAAGTAAATGTTTGAAAGTTATGTTTAAAAAAACAGGTGCTTGTGAATGTATAATGAACTGGAGTAGCGTTTGGCTGCAGAAGCCTGTAAGATTATCGTGAAAATCATATGAATTTCTAGTAGATGATTACCAGTTGGTTAATGGAATGTCACTTAGGTGTTGTCTGGTTTTGAGATAGAATACTGTCAGAGAAGGCATTGGATAGTTGATGGTGTACTAGTATTTCATTAGGACGAGTGGCTTCCAATTCAACTTTGTTGGACTTTTTACTTCAGTGGTATACAGGTACCATGGATCCATCCGGCAGGGGATTTGGTAAAGGTGATTTAACCCGTTGAATATGATGGACAGCCATTCCACGTAAATGTCACGCGAGTCACGCGTGTTTCATGTCACACAAGTCGCAAACAAGAGTATAGATCAAAACCAAGATAATATTGGAGCTGAATCCAATACTTGATCAAGTAAATCAATCATCTATACCCTGACATGTGACTCGTAAGACACAGCATGCGTGACTCGCGTGACACAAGTATGAAATGGCTGTGGAAGAGTCTGTGGAAAATGTGTGTTATAGTAAAATTAAACTGTTTGTAATGGGTTAAGTGTAAGAAACACAGTGGTATTTATTTTTCTTTGTTTACTTGACCAAGTGTTTCTGTCTGATTTCAAATTGAGATATCTTGGTGTGGTATTCAAATGGGACAATATTATCCTGGAAACACGGAATTTGTCGCATCCAAAAAGTAAGTCCAGTTTTGAATTTATAAATAATACTTTTAAATCAGAACTCTTTCATACCAAAGTCATAAAGTCCTGTATACATATCCCTTGAGGCTTAAATAAGGGATAGTGGGAGGATTAAAGGATGTAGTAAAAAGCAGTTTGAAATAATGAAAATATGAGATCAAAGAAAAATCTTTATTATCATTATGTGCAAATAATAAATGGATAAAATTCATTTTGTTAAACAACTATTTTTGATGGTATTAATGTTAGAGTAACTCTTGAATACCATGTCCAAGATATCTAAATTTATTTGAAATCATATAGAAATTACATGTCAGTCATTCTGTATTCACCATATTGAAAAGTAATATAAATACCACAATGTTGACTAACCCTAGATGATTGAAACCTTGGAATTCCATATGATCTAATATACTGCAGTGTTGAATGGGGTACATGGCATAATTAAACAAAATATACCCACTGTTTTCAACTAGCAAACATATCCACTGAACAGATATTGATGTATATTATAGGAAGGTGTTATAAAAATTTCAGTTTGGATAGGTGAAAAATAAATTCCATTGCACTGAATCAACTCATAATTTCATAAACACAGTAATGTTCCAGATTTACTACTACCA
>JZLH01S0065331.1:42554-63008 GCA_001188425.1 Eucidaris tribuloides | reverse complement strand
GAATATTCCCAGAAAATTAGGGGTCGCCACAGCAAATACAAGTTCTCCACTGCGAACACACCAATCATCCCCATATCCTCTCTTACCACATCCATAAACCTCCTGTTTCGTCTGCATTTCTTCCTTTTTCTCATTGGCACCATTTCCAACCATAGGCATCGATCCTGGGGGGGCAGGGGGAGCGATCACCCCACCAATGAAAATATTGGGGGGGCAAACATATCGATTTGCCCCCCCCCCCCCAATTATTTTGACAACTTGAAAAATTCACAATATGCAATGCAAATTTATGTTTTAAAAAGCACTGAAAAGCACTATAAAACCATTTAACATAGCGTAAAAATACTATTAAACATACAAAATTGTCAATTTTTCGGCGCGATTTGCGTGCAAAATTCTGTATTACAATTTGGCGCCCGGAGCAGGCCGAAAATTTTGGGCATTTTTTTTCACTTTTGCACCCCCCAATCCGAAATATGGCTCGACGCCCCTGTTTCCGACATCTTTCTTCCTATGTACTCTTCACCTCTCCTTTGGACATTTTTTTTTTCAAATTCAGAGATGTATTATTGTATATATTTCATTAATCATGGCTCTTCATAGTTGATTGTAATAAACGCCAACTATTTTGCTGTGTGTTTCAGGTTATGGATATGTCAACTTGAACAATTCGGACAACCTCGTGGGCTCTTCGCAGTTGTTCGATAACGGGCAGTCATTTGCGGTAGCTACTATCACCATCGCTGCTGGTAAGTCAAGTAACACACATGATAGTGGGATATATGTAACCATAGCAACAACCCAAGTTTCGGTGCACCTTGTATAGGAACCAACTAGGAGAAACAAGGTACTTTTCAGTTTTTATTTAAGTTATTTCTTAAATTTTTGAAGCACTTTGTTCCAAACATTTGGTTTTCTAAAGGTATAATGTCGTTAGTTAATGAGGTAAGAAATTTCACTTTTGATATCGTGTATGAGTTTTGATACTCCAATAGGGTGTCTACAATGCTTTGATGAAATTTGGGAATCTTGACATCATATTCCGAGATGAAAATCTACTACTTTCCTTTAAAAGACAGATCTTGATATCCAATGCATAATTTAAGTGCTATCCGATTGAGCAGAGACTTGGAAAACAAGTAAAAACATAGAAAACAATATAAAACATGGCAAACAATAAATACTACTACTACTACTACTACTACTACTACTACTACTACTACTACTACTACTACTACTACTACTACTACTACTAATAATAATAATAATAATAATAATAATAATAATAATAATATAAAATTTGTAAAGCGCAAAAACTATTCATATATATTCTAATACGCTGCAAATATGTGAGAAGAAATTTAAAAAAAATGTATTCACAAACATTTTCCTCCAGGTGTTTTACAACGAGGCACAAGCTATGCCGTCAACTTTAACGTCACCGACGTCGACAACCAGTGGAGCACGGCAAAAACGTACGTCACGGTGAGATCGGGCCCGACATCGTGTGATTTCTCCGTCAACGACCACGAAGAATTGGAAGAGGTATGGAGAATAATGGATACCAAAATGACATTCGTCTTATAAAAGAGACATTTTCTTGTTTAATCAAAGTGATAAATGCACACACTTTACTTTAATGCCAAGGGCAAAAGGTATCCCTGGTGCTCACATATTACAGCCCCGATAATTATGTGGATAGATCAAAAAGAACCTTTTTATTATTCACTAAGGTGGCTTTTGCAATCGGAGAGAGAGAGAGAACCGCTGTAAGCCGTATTTGCGTTCTGTACAAACTTTCTGCCAGAATGCAACCACTTCGTTGCATTCCAACGTTTGGCAGAAATTTTTGACAGAGTGCAAATTGTGATGGAGTCTAAGGTCAAAAGCTCTGGACAGATCTGACTTTTTGACAGTTTTGAGATGAAACATTTGTCGACAACCACAAACAGGATCAAGGATTTGCAGATACACCAGTAACATTTTAGTTTTTATCAGTAAACTTGAGCAAACAAGAACAGTTATCAAATTGTCCCTAAAAGTTTTTCGCAACCTTTGCTAATAGCAGTTGTGAGTTCACCGATAATCAAATGAATGTTATCAATTCCATGGAAAAAGCAATAATAAACTACTTTCTTTGGTTGTTTGCAGATTGAGTTCACCACAGAAAACTGCGTCACATCTGTTGATGCCTACCCACTCAATTACCAGTTGTTGGTTGTGAACGAGTACGGCAATTTGGAAATCGTCAGCGAAAAGAATTCCGAACCCAGTTTCACTGGAGTGGCCAAGCCTAAATTGGAGAATGCCGACAACCGCACGTACGGTATCAAGGTAAATTCGCTCTCTTAACTCTTTGCGTGCTGAATTTATTCTGAGAGGATAATAATGACGATTGATATTTTGACATTTTCGTTAAATTTTGCTTTCGTTATTGCACCATTGACACTGATAGGTATTCTATAGAAAACATAACATAACGGAGAAAACTAATTATTACGATTATTGAATTTAATTGTACGAATATGCAAAATTGCAACATTCACATGCAAAGGATTAAAAAGGGAGAGGGTGAAATGTTCATTTTTAGGAAATAAACTCAGATTGAATGAGTGAAGTTTGGGCAATATTTTTGTAGGTTTCATTCTATTTCTGTGAGTTGTTGCGTCATTGAAGGTTTCGTACGCCTAGTTTTTCGAGTCAAGAAAATCAAGAAATGTTAAAGGTTAGTGACATGATTGGGAACACTTGAAAATGCCTCAAGAACCAAATGAGTTGAAATATATACCAACTATACACTAGCAGGAGTTGATCTCCCACCTGGGAGGATTTGTCTGTAATTTGTTTACTTAAGGAGAATCAAGCATAAACATAGGAGAATCTTAATTTTATCCGGGGAATAAGCCCCATAGAGAGCCACACAGAGTTTCCGTGCTCACGAGTGATATTGACATTGTTTATTTCAGAATGAGTCAACGTTTAACTAAGATTTTCACAGGAGAATCTTTGCCTAGTTTACTTGATTCTAGAGTAGTATCAGCCCAAGTTTGAGGACTACCCCAATCATGTCATTTACCTTTTATCCGACCCAACCCAAAATTGTATTTTAATTTGGAGTGGGAGCCCTCCAATAACGAGTGGATTTAATAGAGTGTTCACTGTTAACTGATATTTTCTGAAAGTGCTCAAATGGATCTTCATTACTGTTAAATTAAATAACTTGATGGACTATTTAGGAAACTCTGGTATTGAACCACAAATCGCGGTGACCATGCAAAAAGTCCCATGAGCAAATACTGGTCAACTCCACTGTGCAGATAATTGATTTGAGGGATGATTGTCCTATGTTGATTCCATCTCTCCTTACACTCTTAAAAATTCCGGGTCAGTCTGACTCGGAGAAAGGATCCGTTGGGGGCACACTCGGAAAAGGGTCAGGTTTAACCACATTCCGGGTCAAGTTTGACCAAAATCCACGTCAGGTTGACTCATATTTTGGTCAACCTTGACCCGGAATTTGGTTAAATTTGACCCTTTTCCGGGTGTACCCCCAACGGATTTCTTTTCCGAGTCAGTCTGACCCGAGATTTTTAAGAGTGTACCAATCCCTGATTTTTTTTTTCAAAATTGGTATTTAAAACATTATTTCCCATAGACATCAATATGCGAAAACGAAAAAAAGGGTCGCGATTTTTTTATTTATTTTTTTTTTTAATGCAGATCCACAATATACAAACTCACCATTTTCGGGAGAAAATATCAGATTTGAGCGAAGAATTTACCAAAATTTTTATTCAGTGGCTTAAAACAGCACTTTTATATGCATTTTTCCATTTGAAAAACCCATAAAAAATATCCGGAAACTCAACCCTCAAACAGTTTCTTCCTACATACACTTGCACGGTACAGTATGTAGGCCTACGTGTGTTTTGGTTACCTCCTTGTTTTGTTGTTGTAAAGAAAGATAAATAAATTGTAAAAAAAACATTAAAATCGACCCACCGACCCAATATTCAAAATATCCCACTTGAGGGCAACACAACTTTTTTTAGGCCTAAGCATTCGAAACCTTTGGTGCTACTTATAATAACTATATTTTCTTGGCTTGTTAAAAAACTTTTATGTTCTGCCTCTTCAGCGAATTGTCGTAAATTAATCATTTTGGATTAAATTACAATTTTGTACTCCAGGTCTGCGACAAGAATGAGATGTGCACAGCATGGTTCACCTCGCCAAGCGTGACCATAAAGGTATCATTCTCGCAAAGTGAAATTACCGAGTTCAAGGAAAGCTTCGTAGATGCCTTCAAGTACGCAGGTATGAATGCCACAAAAACACAGCAGCAAAGATTACAAAACCCGTTATAAAATTACATGTAAACTGTCGTAAATTGGGAGGAGGGGGATGGGAGATATATCCCACCACTTTTCTGGGAGGGGGATGATTTGTAGTATACCCCTACTTTTCAATAAAATAAGTATTTTTGTGTACATTCTATTATTGATAGGCCTAACATTTATAACATTTTAAAATGCTAAAGATATTGTTATCTGAATATCCCGATGTTTCCGATTTTCTCTCATTCGTGTTCATTACTAACGTGTCTTATTTCGGTCCAAATGGGCATTATATCCCTATTCCTATTTAGTGCACAGATAACGCAAAGTGAAGGCCTAGTGAAACATCGTATTATAAAAAAAATGTAGAAAACAATCTCAGATATTTTCACGAGAGGACGAAAGTAGCCTACCCGAGACTGTCATTTGTCAAGATGACAGTCTAATACATCTTTTAAAGTGGTCATGATTTTTGACTCAAAATTTTAAGAAATCTTTAAAGAAATTTCTAGGATTATTCAAAATCATGTGCCGTGGGAGAGGGGGGGGGTAGTATTTCCAGTATTCCAGGAATTCGGGTATCCACTACCCTTTTAACTTCTCATAACCCCCCCCTTCCAATATTTCCTTTCTACCATAATCTTTTTTTTTTGACAATTGCGCTTTTGAATCATTTACATCAAAAAGATCACTTAGAATGAGTGCCCCAGTTTCATTTGCATAATCGTTTTCTTTTCAGATAAAAACAATTGTCGATTTTTCCACCTCTGATAAGCCTCACCTGTGACAAGGGCCTTTTTCACATTTTAGAGGCACCCGTTCTACCGCCTTTTGTTAACATGTTTAAGTGATACTGGTTCTTGAAATACATGTACCCCCCTTTTCCTCTTCAATTTGTGCTGCGAATTTGAAACGACTTAGAACAACTTACTTTACTTTCTAAGGCTCGCTCGCTACACTCACTCGCATAAATATTTGATATACTATGTTTCAAGGTCTCTCAGCCTCTGAATCTGAGACATGTCAGAAACATTTCCCCTTTTATAAGATGTTATTGGACACCATACAGTCTCACAGGTCCTAAATGTTTTTCTCGCTTGCTTCGCTCGCTCGCACATTGATATAGGCAATGAAAACCCAACTGCAAGATTTAATGTTATAGTATTTACTGCATGATCGAGAAACACATCACGCTGAATGCCGTCTGAAATGTAATCACAATAAAAGCTATGTGCCATTGTTTAGAGATAGTGATATATTTTGCACGTTGTAGGTGTCCCCTTTTCAGGAAGTATAGCCCTTGATTTGGGGGTGTCCCCAAAATTTGGAAATTTCATCGATCATTCCCCCCCCCCCACTCCTTGGACCGGATTTACGCCCATGAGTAGTAGTAGTAAGTAGTAGTAGTAGTAGTAGTAGTAGTAGTAGTAGTAGTAGTAGTAGTAGTAGTAGTAGTAGTAGTAGTAATAGTAATAGTAGTAGTCATAGTAGCAGTCGCTGTTGTTTAACATTGTGTTAATAAACTGTGTGTATTATGAATCAACTTTGACCATTTCCTTCAGGTAACTATATGGGTGCCCTGATTAATCTTAACACATTGGATGCCAAGGTGCAGAGTACTACTGAGGGCAGTCGTCGGCGTCGCGCAGCGGCCTCTACCACGGCCACCACCACGTCGGAGCAGCTCGACCTGATCCAATCAATTTTCGACACTACGGTGTTCGATACCACCACCATACCACAACTGGTTGACCAAGTGGTTCCCGTTGATGCAGCACTGATGACGCTAGAGGATCAAGGTAGATACGGACTTTTTCTCTGGTCTTTGTGAATTGTCTCTTCTTCTCCTCCCTCTTCTGTTTCCTCCTCTTGCTCAAGTTCAATTGCGGAATCCTTCTTTTTGTCTTCTTCTTTATCACCATCATCTTCTTGTTCTTTTTGTCTTCTTTATTATCATCTTTTTATTGATGTTGTTCTCATCTCCATCTCCTCCGTCATCATCATCATCTTCTTCTTCTTCTTCTTAATAACTTTAATATGTCATCTATTTCAAATATTTTCTTTCTTTATCTGTGTATTTATTTATTTATGTATTCATTTATTCATTTAGTTAGTCATTTAGACATTTAGTCATTTATCTATTCATTCATTAATCTATTCATTTAGTCATTTACTCATTTACTCATTCACTCATTTGCTCATTAGTCATTTAGTCATTTAATCATTTAGTCATTTAGTCATTCAGTCATTTAGTCATTAGTCATTTGGTCATTTATTTATTCATCCGTTTCTTTATCCATCCATGCATTTGTTTATTTATTCATTTATACATTTTCTATATGTTTCCCCCTCTCCATCCCCTTTGAAAATGTTCCAACAAAACTCCTTACGGTGAGTTACCAACAAGATGGTTAGACTACAGAGCGATAAATTCCGATAACCTTTAACACCGCATGTGCAGAATGAAAGGAACAAACCTGAAAACAAAATTAATTTCCCTTTATGCCTTGTTATTCTCACTGTCATACGATCCGTACGATCGCCACGACTGGCAATAATTTTCTTTACTTCTTTGAAATTTTACGTTTGGATAGCCTTGAATGGCATTTCTCAAACGCTCCAAAATTACTAAATGTGCCCTCTTGAGGTGAATTTTGTCCGGTATGTTTGCGTGAGAACGCGATTTTTTGCGCTTTCTTACGATCTGATGCAATGATCAAGATTGAAAAATAATCGCATTGATCGTAGAACATTTTTGAACCGTCCAAAATTTGTCTACGATCAACACGATTTCCACGACTGACCTCAAGATCTGATAAGACCCGATATGATTACCACGAGTATACTCCACGATTGAGACCACGATTTCAATCGTTGCACGAGTCCCGATAGTGGGAACGTAGCTTTTAAGGAGAAAAAAATATATTTAATGTTCATGTACTCTGCATTATTTTTGTGATTCTGATAGATACCTTCCTGGATCATCTTCATGAAATTGTGAATATTTACGTGGCGGCTGATGTCTCCATGACGCCAGCAGGCGCGGAAATCATCCTGGCTAAACTGAGCGTCATTGCAGACGGTCTGATTCCCGAGTACAACGCACCGATGCTTAATAAGATCGCGTGAGTGTGAAAATAAAGGAGTTTGGGGATATTGTTGCATTATCTGGCCAATTTGTTTTTTGGTCCGTTAGGCTGTCAGTATGTTTATCTTTTGGGGTGTTTTTTTGCTAATACATGTATTTGCAAATATTTCTAAGTTGTTGTTACTTTGTTTGGTATTTGAATGAGTCGGTAATCACCATTGTCCTGTAGTAGATATCACTTCTGTTGTGTTTATCAATATTATTTGTGGCCTTTCACCACAATACCATGATAAAGTCGCAAAAATCAGAGGTAAGGGAAATGCCAAATACGATATAATGTATGGAAGTGAAGTGTCCTCAGAAAATCAAAATTGTATGACCTTTACATGTTGCAAAGTTTGGAATATTTATACTTTTCACCCGAAGTATTTTCTTCATGTTATTTATATATATGTTTCATAAGGTGTGCGATTTTATCAGGGGATCGTGTTGACAGGTCACATTTGTAGTAACCAGTAGTAGTAGAAGTATTAGGAGTATACTACTAGTAGGAGAAGAAGAAGAGGAAATAAGAAGAAGAAGAAGAAGAAGAAGAAGAAGAAGAAAAAGAAGAAGAAGAAGAAGAAGAAGAAGAAGTAGTAATAGTCATAATAGTAATAGCATTACCAGTAGTATTTTGTTGTTGTTGTTGCTCTGTTGTGTGATATAAGTGGTAGTAGCAGCAGCAGCATAAGTAAAAGTAGTAGTAGCAGCAGCAGTATAATAGCTCATTAGTAGTAAAAGAAGGAAAATCATGATGGTGTCGTCCGGGTTATTTATATGCTATTTCCCCACTAAAATATGTTTGTTTCATGTTCCTTTTTCTAATAGAACCATTATCAGGAAAATCACGACATCTGTGAGTGGCAGTCTCACCTTGGGGGCGCCCCGTCAGGTGATCTCTTCCAGTGACGTCATCGTCGGCATCGAGAGAGCGTTACTGACTAGCACATTCCTGTCGATAACCTCCGATAACACCCGAGCTGCCACCGTCGATTTCGGTTCTGAACTCAGAAACCTGTGAGTAATAGTCTCTCATTTTCGTCCGTGGTCCAGACAAAAAAAAAATTATTACAAATACAGGTCGTTTTGTTTTTCGATACAATAAATTCATTGTTCTTACAGGGTTTAGTGTGGTGGCATGTGAGCTTATTGCCTGCCCTACGTGTTTTCCATACGCTTATCAATAAAGATTATGCCAGCAATATTGTTACAAAAGGAAGCTTTATATTTTTATCCATGACACGGAATCTTGAAAATGCCTCAAGAACCAAATGAGTTCAAATATATACCAACTATACACTAGCAGGAGTGGATCTCCCACCTGGGAGGATTATCTCTAATTTGTTTACTTAAGGAGAATTATGCATGAACATAATTCTGTCGGAGCATGATAAAAATAGGACCCATAGAGAGCCACACAGCAGGTTTGCCTGCCATGAGGGATATTGACATCAATTATTGTAGAATGAGTCAACGTTTGACTACAAGATTTTCACAGGAGAATCCTTGCATAGTTTACTTGATTCAATCTGTAACACAAAGTACTCTATTTCCTTTATTTCTCTGTCGTACAGCTTTGGTTCTGCCTGGTCTTGCGCGGACGGCGAGACGTGTTCCGGTGTGACTGTCACGTTTAGCCACTACGCCACCTCCGTCGATATTTACTCAACCGATGAAGACGATGTCAACTATCGGGCTGCCGATATTATCGAAATCAAGCTCTCCAATCCTTCCACGGGTGAGGATGAATCAATAACTTCTATTAATCCTTGTAATACCATGCAAGAAACCCCATTGACTTTACTTGTGATATTTTTCTGGTATTGAGTATGGATGTGTTAACATGTGTTCTGATTGATACAGTTTCAGGTATCTGTGACCTATTAAAGCCACAGCCTAACAATGACCACAGTTTTAGAAATGTGAGCTACGTAATCCTCCATGCTCCAAACATCTTTGATGAAGACTAAAAATGAAGCTCTGAAAAAAAATGATATTTCAAAATGATCATTGAGTGCTTTAAAAAAGTGAAAATCTACAAATTGACCGGATTCACCTGCCCACTCCTCCCATAGACTTACTCTGTGTAGATCTAGGCTATTTTGTACTCCACCCGAGCACTAATTGTTTATTAATTCTTATCTTGCCAGTGGCAGCATACATTTCCAAACTTATTCTAGGGTGTTTATTCGACCATTCAAATGCTACTCTGTACCTCAGATAGCAAAGTTTGACAATCTGGCATTAACGTTTTAGTCTAGATATACTATTTCTCACCACATTGCAAAAAAAAAAATGTGTTCTCGATCTGCACACAAAAATTTTATATTAAGATTTAATCCAGCTATTTTTCTTCAAAGCTGCGCGTTCTCGTGAAAATTATTTCACAGGCATTATTTCACGTTATATTAAGTTCCGCAGGCAATTTCGACGTGTATAATGAACTGGTATAGTGAAACACACATTGACAAAGAGACAGTCTTATGACGAGTTGTAATTGGCATGTGCTGCATGCTCAACAATTCGGAGGGCCATCATTGATAAAAAGTGCGGCAGCGCAGTATCAGATTTAATACAAGTACTTGAGGTGGGAGCAGAATGCTAATGTTCGTCCCCCCCCCCCCTTTGCTTTTGGATGACCCCAAATTTGGGTAGAAGTGCCATAAAAATTTAAACAACCTCTTGTTTAACAATTTTGAATAAAAGGAAATAATGTTTTATGATTCACTGAAAGTCCCAGCAGAAAGGTTTTCACATTTCCTTTGATTAAATAATCATCACATCTCATCAAGCTGAGCGCAGGGGGATGACGATGACCAAAACCATTTTTTTTTTTGCCCGCCAGTTTTTTCACCTGCTAAATTACAAGCCAAACATCGTCCGACAAGCAGGGTGCAGGGGAACGACGACGACCAAAGCCATTTTTGTGCACGCAAAAATATTTTTACTAGCCAAATGAACAACAATGGGGGGGGGGGGCAAAATTGTCAAAAACGATATTTTCATTACTTTGAAAAAGTAGGGGGATGGTCGCCCCCTCGATCCCCATGTTGTGCTACACCTGACCTTTACATAAAATGAAACACACAACTCCTGACCAACGTAAACAAACTTCTCGTCGCAAAAAAACCCTCATATTGTTGAGAATATTACATATGATATAATTAGAATGTCTGCATGTATCTTTTTTGTTTAGTAACAACATAAATCAGTAGAAGTAATTTATTTTCAGCGATTTTAAATGACAAAAAAAGCAAATTTAAGTGATCCTTGCCTTTTAGTCATTTCTTCTAAGGTCCCTTTGCGTCCACCGTCAGTACCGTAATCACCACGTCTGTCAGAACAGGCTGTTGGAATATCACGAATTTTCATAAAAGTTTCAGAGCATATCATGCAAAAGGGAATCTCTCTCCTAGATTATAGGTGTGACTCCATC
This sequence comes from Eucidaris tribuloides, assembly GCA_001188425.1. Classification (NCBI taxonomy): domain Eukaryota; kingdom Metazoa; phylum Echinodermata; class Echinoidea; order Cidaroida; family Cidaridae; genus Eucidaris; species Eucidaris tribuloides. The sequence goes on along the minus strand of JZLH01S0065331.1, from coordinate 52,105 downwards.
CGTGCTCATTTTCACTTGTATATGTCGCCAAAATAAGCTAATCATCGAAGGGTGACGATTCATGTTAACTTGTCAAAACGAGTTGTTTTAATGCACTTTAGCGCAGTGTTTCAATCTGGCAAAAAGGGAGCGCGCCCTCTGATGGCGTATATGAGAAATGATGACGGACTCGATAGTTTTAACAGGGCTAATACTGTATAGTTGTTATACATGTTTAAGTACCAGCTAATCGTCAAATCAAACACATTGTGTGTTTTTGTGCATTTTAAGATTGTGTTTATGACTTGAACACCCCGAAATGAACTTGTTGACCAAATATTAAAGTTGAGATGATAATCATTCATAATGTACGAAAAATTCACCTCTCATAAAAGCTTTTGGGCTGAAATGTCAGGTTTCGTGAAAATAAACTCTGATAAAATTCAAACAGAATGCAGCGACGTAACATCACTCACTGAATTCAAATTTTACACAGCCGTTAAACTAGTTTAAGAGCAAGACCTGATTTTTGTGTCATCTAGTGACAACTGAATACCTGCTGATCAAAGCTTGCAAGATCAAAACCTAACCCTATTGCAGTTGGACGATTGTCAAGCAGCTTTTGCTATACAGTTGGACTCTACCAAATTCAAAATCAGTAGGTGAAAGCTACACCCAGTGTCTAGAACCTAGACTATCGTTACAAACACAACTCTAGCAACGACCCAAGTTTAAATGATTGTTCGTTTCTATTTCAAAAAAGTTTACAACGTATGAATCCCAAATATTAAACATTGCATTTTATGTACATTTCTCTAGTTGGATCAAATCTTAGCAGAAATGGTTTGGTGTGGAAGAGAACACTGCCTTTAAGGATACTGAATTCAATGAAAATTAAATCGAGGTTACGTTTTGCGAGGTTTTCAAACCATGAACATCTGTAAAAGATGATCTCCTTTGATTGTGGTATTGTGAGACTCGACAGTCAAATGGTCTGTACCTAAATTCATGCGGTTTCTGTTCTTTGTTTGTGTTTTTCATCCCAGGCGCGAAGATTAACGTCAGCGGTCTGAGCGAGCCGGTCACCATCACCATCCCGCTGACCATCGAGCTGACCGATGACGTGACCTATGACTGCGTGTACTGGGACAGCAGCGCGTCGGACTGGAGCACCAGCGGGCTGACCACCGTCCCGGTGGACGCGGACACCGTGACGTGCGAGTCAACTCATCTGACGGTGTTCACGGTCATCGGTACCCCGATACCGACCACCACCAGCCCGCCGACCACCGAGAATACTGGAGGAGGTAAAGTGTTTAACCCTAAATACACTGGCCGCCCCCCCCCCCTCGACGTTTCGCGCGATATATCTGCAATGCGAAAAGCTCTCTCCGCGACGTTTCGTCACTTTTTTCTTTGAATCTCCCGCATCTTTTAAGACCATTGTTGCGACGTCCGGGTACGTGGTCCCGGAGTTAGGCATAATTTTGTACGTGGTGCATGTCGCGCCAAAAATTGCTCAAAAACGTGATTTCATGTACAACTTCAATACAAATTGTGTTTTCAGCCAAAAATCTTAAATGTATGAATATTTTTGCTATTACTGATTCAAATTGATTAATTTTATGTTATTTATGATCGCAACAGTGTCACCGACAAATTTCCTCAAAAACAACAATAAAATACAAAAGGTCGAAAAAACTGAAAAATACATAAGAAATTGAAAAAAAAATTACATAAGGAATAAGTTTACATATCGTAAATTGTTGGTGGTACATTTGCTAAAAATGCTACAAAGAGTATTTAGCCCAAAAATTAGCAGATTTGGAGCTTTATTTAGTGGCTTAGAGCAAAAAGATGCATATCATGCATAAATTAGCATAATTAATCAAACGTTTGTTATATCAAAATAACAATACAATTTTGTAGAATACGTGGCGGGTGACGTGCGTGCCGATTTTTGTTGCGATCGCGTGGTCGACGGCCGAGATCATAAGGGGCAGTCCCCCCCCATTATTATCATAGAGCCAAATAGCCCAGTGCAGTTAGGATTAAAGGCCCGCTGTTATAGGCGCATTTAGCTAGTTCATACTTCCAATAAACATGTGTAATAATTTGTTTTATCATAATTTATTTCTTGTTTAGGTGCAATAGTCATTTTTTTTTCTTAGTTTCATTTACCCAATAATGCCTAATATATTCTACTACATTATGATTTGTTTCTAATCATTGTATTGAGTGTTACTTTATTTTGATCTATTTGTATCTTACATTTTGTGTATTTGTCGGGGGGGGGGCGGTGGGAGGAGAAGGGTTGACATTTCATTGATGTTATTATGCAATATGTTTTGTATGTATACCTCATTTTATATATTGTAATTTTTATCTGTGGACTCCTTTGTAAATCAGTCCGTACACTGAAAGGGCGTTCACCATATGAGAGAAAACAATCAATCAATCAATCAATCAATCAATCAATCAATCAATCAATCAATCAATCAATCAAATAAAATAAAATTAATAAATAAATTAATTAATTAATTAATTTAATGATAAATAAATAAATTAAATAAATAATAGATAAATACAGATGCATTAATTAAATGTATTTGTTCTGAGAATAAACACAGTAACACTTCGAGAAAAAAAATGCGTGTGAATTACGGTCGCGATTACATTTCATCGTTTTATTTGACACAAATGGTATCAGCTTACTTGCAATGAAGTGTCATTTCCATTACGTAAGCTTGGCTCGTATTGCCCGGTTATATTTTACAAGTGAGTGATAGAATTGAAATTGAATTGAAATTAATTGATTTGAATGTAAAAGCAACTATTTTATTACGTTGATTCCTTCTGTCGTTCGCTTGACTGCACAATTATCAATTATTAACCATTATTGCTTTCTTTCATCTTTGCAGAAATTCGGCAGCTAACGAGTAAGTATCCTTCGTATATTTTTGTCCGTCTTTATTCGTTATTATCAATACCAAGCAATAAATATTATTAATGTTGTAGCTTGATATGTAATGACTTTTTTATGAATAGTGATCACCTCCTTGGAATAACTAGTATATATCCGTAGCTTCTTGTTGATAATGGATGCGGAAGGAAGGATTATTTTGCCCTTTTAAAGGTTTCTCGTTGTTACTAGAGCCTGCTCAGTTAATTATAGACGGGCATTTCAAACATTTTGAAACTTTGAAGGTCTTCAAAAATATGTATTATGCAGCAAGTTAGATTTCTTTTTTATTGTGGACGTTACCACCAATCATATTGAAATTCAACTATGCTACTAGTACAGTTATCTTGTTCTTAAGTAATTGGAAAGTGCCATTGTTGCTTTATGGCTACAAACCATACATTTGACGATAGGAGTAATTAAAACCTTCAGTTTAATTTTTATTCAAAATGATTTTTTTTAGTCATAAGTTTCTTTCAATATCATTTTATATATAATATAATTATATGAGAAGTTAAGTGTGTTGCAAGTATTAAAACAATCATGATAGTTATTTAAATTGATTGACATGAACAAATTGGCGCCGTTTATATTCAATTTTTGTTTTGTGCTCTATTCGACCACGTCAGTAAGGATTTTTTTTTCCATTCCTGTCTCTAAGTTTACGTTCTCTGTTCTTTACTCACTCGGCAACGTTACAATAGATCTGGTCCTGTACATCGCTATCGGATGTTCTGTGGGTTTTGTGGTCCTGGTCCTCATAGTTGTCATCTTGATATGCGTCGTGTACAAACAGGCCGGTAGGAAGGAGACCAACACGGTACACGTCGAGCACGGCAACCAACAACCGCAACAGCAGCGACTTCCGGTTTGTATTACGAATTAATTCACACTCAATTAATGGGGAATGACAAGATTGGAAGTCCCAAATTTCAGACATAATGTTCCCAGAATCAAGTATACTGTTTCAAGTTTCTGCTGTGAAAATTTCAGAGTCATGCATTTCCTACTTTTTGTACAATTATTGTCACAAAATGTCGGGACAGTGAAATTTGTTGTGTTAGCTTTCTATGGGATCAATTTCTAACAGGGAAGGACATTAATAATTCTACTAAATCAATGCTCGTTTCTCCTGAAGTTAACGAATTTAAGAGAAATCCTAGCCTGAATATACTCTCTAACCAGTTTATATATTGACATATGTTTCAACTCATATGGTTCTTGAAGCTTTTTTAACTTCTCCCAATCGTGTCTCTGCACTTTTAAGTTTCTGCCCATTTAATTCGAATGCAGAATATGAGTCTAGTTATCATAAAAAAATCGGTGGTTAATACAACTCGATACTAGTTTGCAGTTAAGCTACTGTCACACTGTGCCATTTAACGATTCCGTCTGCCTCCGTCTAAAATATTCACCTCAAACGGTGTCAGACGGTGGCAAATGGAATACAATAGAATGGAACAGAACGGAAAAGCTCCGTCTGTCAACGTCTAGATAGGTTTGTAATCCAGTTGAAAACGAATTAAAAAGTCCAATAACGTTTAATAAACGTACGCGTTCGTTTTTCAGACGGAATCGTTAGACGGCGCAGTGTGACAGTAGCTTTTAGGTCCAGGATCGGAAGAGGGAAGGCAGAGCGGTCGGCATCCTGTGGGCAGGGGTGATGCCCCCCCCCATGAAAAATTTGGGGGGGCAAACATATCGATTTGCACCCCCCCCCCCAATAATTTGGACAGATTTGATCAAATTCATAGTATGCCAAATGCAAAATATATAGTTCACAAAGCATTGAAAATGCAATGTAAACAGGCATAAAAATACCATTAAACAAACAAAATTGTTCAATTTTGTTTGGATGCGCTTCGCGCGCAAAATTCTGTATTACAATTGTGAGCGCAGGTCGCGCCGGAAAATTTTGGACTTTTCACTTTGCCCCCCCCCCCAGCCATCCGAAACATGAGATCGACACCCCTGAGGGAAGGGGCTTGGTTCAAATGACTTACGGGGGGGGGCCGCAAACCATTAATGCTCCGTGTACACATGCAGTAACCAAATTATATTCAGACACCCGCCGACCGCAACAAGTTCTACTCTGTGTGCGAAATAACCCCTAAAACAAGTTTTTCGACGAGTGTTCATTCACACAATTTTGGCCCGGCTAAAGCAAGTTATCGCCGAAATATGAACCCCCGGGGGGGGGGGGGGCAGTGCCCATTACAAGACGTTGTACACATGCGGCGTAAAAAGGTGTGTTTTTCAGCGGTCGACGAGTACGCGCGTACAATCGAAAAGGGTATCAAAGTGCCAAAATCGGGAAAAAGGTTAACTTTTACAAGATAGGCTTAACTTCAAAGGGTATCTTTTTCCAGACTTGAATACATGTTCTAGGCGTAGTCTGAGATCGACTTTCAATTAGCGTGTTTAGGGCCTATTTTGAAAGTCCATACACGCGCCATGGTTGTACACCTTGTAATGACACTGGCCCCCACGGGATATGACCCCTAAACAAGTTTTGTCTGAAAACGCGTGGTTTATGTCAACACGTGCATGCATTGACTGCTGTTTATTTCGTCAGTGGCTGGTGACCAATTTCCACGTCATAGACTGTACACACTATAGCCGTGCGCGTGGACAGAGAGGTGACAAATTTCACGATCCGTTTCTCTGCTGTTGTTTCTCAGGGTTGTATACATCGCTTTCGTAACCGGGGATAACACTTTTTAGAAAACAGGAGGAAAAAGCTTGGGACAAAAACATACCCTATATACGTTTGACCAGTCTTTCAAAAAAAAAAAAAGCTTGGGAAAACATACCCTAAATACGTTTGACCAGTCTTTCAAACCACCCTTTTTGTTGAAAATCGGTGTTTTTTTTATACCCCGCGTGCACGCGCGGCCCGCGTCTAAAACTGAAAAAAAAACCACCCCTTTAAACGCGTTCTTTGGTCACGCATGTATACCGCATTATGTTTGATTGGCCCCCGGGGATGACTTACAACAGATTCGTGCCTGTGAGACTACAGCTTCGAAGATATCCATTTTGAGCAGTAAATGTACTTAGCTATCCACCCGTACAAGTACGCACACGCAACAGATCTCAGTCACCGTTTTAGCAACCCCTTTCTATTGAACGATTATGTATGGAAATGACCAATACTTATGTTGTAAAATTATCACTTTCAGCATGACTCTTCCGTATTCGTAATATCGATTTATCTTCTTCACAGTGAAAATATATTTAATTCGCTACGAACAACAGGCCAACATCATATTTTGTGCATAGTTCTTTACGACTACACATGTAAACTGCTTACGTCGTATTCTTTCAAATGAATATACCCTCCCTACTCAAAAGTATTGCAACATACATTATAACGCATGCATTCGGAGTTGAAGGGGTCTTTCTATAATGACGTCCTAATGAAGTTTATTATTGGATAATAACAAATTATTTTAGAAGAAATCAATGAATACTCTTTCTTTTTTCTTCTCCAAGGCGGAGAGATAATCAAATGCAGGTGCACCCATGGCAGAGGGGCTGGAACATAAAATTAAACATTTTGTTCGCCTCCCTATAGGGGTGGGGTGTTAATTCACACCAGCATCGTAATTCGGTTTCATATTTCCTGTAAAACGGTTTGATAGCTTGAAAAGACTTTCAACCAACAAAAAATTCCAGTGTGTTCCTCTGACGCGGTCTCAGAAAAAGCCAACACCCCGCGAAGGCGAAAGCTCCTCCTATCTTCATAAGACAGTGGTAAGGAGGATACGCCCCATATTTCAGAAAAGACCTCTTCAAGTTATAATTTCCTCTTCTTTCTCAATTCTGAAGGCAGTTTACTATTGCAAACATATTAAAATTCACTGTCATGCCACTTTTCTATAATGATTTGAAGAAAACGCCAACATTTTTAATGAGTAGCCTTATCCTCCTTACCACTGTCTTATGAAGATAGGAAACACTTTCTTCTTCGCGAGGTGTTGTCTATTTTCTGAGACCGCGTCAGAGGAACATATTGGCATTTTTTGTTTGTTGAAAGTCTTTCCACACTATCAAAACAGTTTCACGGGAAATATGAAACGAAATTACGATGCTACTGTGAATTAACACCCGACCCCACCCCCATAGGCTGGCGAACAAATGTTGAATTTTATGTTCCAGCCCTCTGCCGTGGGTTCGCCTGTATTTGATAATCTCTCCGCCTTGGAGAACAAAAGAGAAAGAATATTTATTGATTTTTCTTTTTATAATTTGTTATTTTCCGATAATAAACTTCATTAGGACATCATTATAGAAAGACCCCTTCAACTCAAAATGCATGTGTTATAGTGTATGTTGCAATACTTTTGAGAAGGGAGGGCACATAATGTATTATGACGTTCTTTATTCAAGCCATTTTTGTGAAACTGCTAAGAACAATAACAGTTTTGAACTTTTAATTGGTCAAAGCGACAATGTTGATATGAGATGAAACTGATTTATTTTCAAATTAGCAACACTGTAATTTCATTATTTCATAATTATATCAATTTTTTTATGTTCATCTCAAACAGACTGTATCGCAAACTATGCCACCACTTGGCTACGGCGGCGGCTACAACGGCGGCTACAGCGCTGGTTACAGCCCTGCGTACGGCAACGTCGGCAATACTGGTCCCTCCTACAATCTCCCACCAGTCTTACCACCGCCGAGCTACACCCAGGTCAATCCTTATAACAGCGTCCCCGCTCCTGCCCCATGTATGGGACCGCTGGCGCCGCCTCCCGTCACCGTGGTTGGCAGCGGCGGCGGGCTGGTGAATAACACCCTGGACACCAGCAATAACCCGATGCCCTCCATGAGCAAAAAGGGCGGGAAAGATGCAGACGACAATGCGTACGTCGCGTACATGAACGCGGTGACCGGTGGACAACCAATATCGCCAGGTATGCCGGGCGTTGAAGGCACCTCGGCTAACGTGTCACCAAGAGTCAACGGTAGTCAAGCTTCTATCACGCATCATTACTAAGACCGATGTAATCACCTGATTAATGTCCAAAATGTATGTAATCATAACAGAGTGGTTTTATTTCATCTACGGATAACATTGCTAACATTGCTGTGCTATATTGATATAGATCTAAGATTATATTGAATGCCCATCTTGGAATGGGGTTAATTATTGTGTTGTCCATGCACATGATCGTACGTAGACCAGACGATAGCCGTAAATATACAAGCACAGATTTGACGTAGACATGTTTATATACGAAGTGGATGGATGTTGACTATTATTTTATGAGGCATTTGGAAATGTGAAGAAATCCTGCGTGGTGTAGTGGTTTGTTATCTGCCTTCCACACACAGTGGTTGGGGTTCGATTCCCACCACAGGCATTTTAGTCCTTCAACAAGGCGATTTATCCACATTGTTGTTCCGCATGGAGTAACATAGATACCTGGTGGAAACTGGAGTAATAATAGTAATAACTGCAGGGCCCTCAGAGAGAGAGAGAGAAAGCAGTGTTTGTAACTGGAGAGGGAATCGTAGGTGAATGAGGGCCGTTATTATCATCATCGTTTTAAAAGCGACTTGAGTTGAGTCAAGTCGCTCCAAAACCATCTTTTTATCATGATAAACCGTCATAGACAAATGCATTCTATCCGGCCGAAACAAAAAACAACAACTTATTTTGTACACGTTTTAACTGACTTTATAACATCTCAGATAAAGTATCGAGTACCATACGTTTAGCAAAGGTTATTTCAAAAAAAAAGGAACTTTGAGATTATGTTTTGGTTCGAGGTCAAGAGATTCAAATAATGCTTATGATTTTCCAAAATTTCATAAAACAACGTCCGAAGAAGTTCTGACGTAAAACTGGAAGAATTAATTTTTAAAATAGTAATTATAGTATACGAGGGTATAATAATACCGGACCAATTATTAAGCTATCATGACAGTACAACAAAATTATACTAAAATGATGAAAAGTAATTTAATGTATATATTTATTAATGTCATTAATTCTAAGTGAGTGCTTATATAGGATACGTAAAGTAGTACTTTATCAAATGTTCTGTTATATAGTCTGTTTTTGGAGTTGTTAAATTATCAAAGATTGACTTAATAGAAAAATAAGATCATCCAAATTATGCTTATTATTGATATTTGTAATATATTACATAAAAACTATTTTTAACATTATTTCATAGAAGAAATTCAAACCATTTTAGAAATTGTGTGATGTTGATGTGCTTAATAAAGTTTTTAAAAATAAGCATATTGACTCAAAGTGACAATGTATTAGTGAGTGCATGACGGTAGGATGTGGAGTGTATGTACAGGTATTTCTTTTAATTGAAGTTTAGGAAAATGAAACTGCAGCACTGAGGGAGGAGCATGTGTGTGTGTGTGTGTGTGTGTGTGTGTGTGTGTGTGTGTGTGTGTGTGTGTGTGTGTGTGTGTGTGTGTGTGTGTGTGTGTGTGTGTGTGTGTGTGTGTGTGTGTGTGTGTGTGTGTGTGTGTGTGTGTGTGTGTGTGTGTGTGTGTGTGTGTGTGTGTGTGTGTGTGTGTGTGTGTGTGTGTGTGTGTGTGTGTGTGTGTGTGTGTGTGTGTGTGTGTGTGTGT
>JZLH01S0065330.1:520-17069 GCA_001188425.1 Eucidaris tribuloides | reverse complement strand
CCATATGCAGAACGATGACTCATACACGGGACAGCATATTGTAGCAAACATCCCAATTAGAGTGATAAATTTGATGTTTCAATGATTCCATGCCTGGACATCAGTTAATCCTTGGCTTCACTCATTAGCATTTGTGTGTGTGTGATTAATCAGGGTTTTTGTTCGTTTTACAATTTTTATTTTGTTTTTGTTACCATATCCCTTTTCATAAAAACCCCCTCTCCTCCCTTTTTTACATGATGACCAAAACATTGAAATCCTGGAGTCTATTGTCATACATGTCCCTGAATGGTGGTATTACATAATTTTTGCTAATTGCTAACCTTCACAATACACAGAAGTAGGAGGAGTCCAAATAAATAGCTTTCACATCCTTGATGAACTCATGATACATAGTATACAAATAATGAATGTTTACGAGTTCAATGGTACGAATATTTTCATGAGTTGAATGGACCATTTAAACCTTTCAACGAATGAAAATATTTGTACTATTGAACGAATGATAAAACATTCATTATTTGTTTTATACAACATTATAAAGTAGATCTTTGTCATATGATTGGAGGATTGTAAAGTATGAAAAAATATAGCCATACGTCTACATTCTGATACTCTTTCTGGCTTATTCACAAATTCAGCATATTCAGTGTATAGTCAATGTCTCTGCAGATTCCTCATTTTAGTCTAAATTTCACCAAATATTTAAATCCTTATTAAATGAGGATTTCCTTATTATCCTTTAATCCTTATTAAAAGCAGTGAGTTATGTTCACCGGTTATGTTTAACTGACTTCAAACTTAAACCTCACGTACATCACGCAACGTAGTGGGACAGCGCGTGTCCAATATGAGTTGCGCACTGCGAACAGTGAATGGGACGAAAATGGAACCAACATGCACGCAAAAATATAACCAAAATGCACGCTGCGCTGAATGGAGTATTTATTCAATATCATGTGACCAACAATCCTCCAATCAAATGACAAGGATCTACTTGGATGTTGTATAATGAGTATTATTGTATTAACAATATCCGGACACGGATAGGTTTATCATTTGCATTTTGTGCTACAGAAATATGTTCCATTATCATTATTATTATTAGGATAATGATTTTTTTTTAATAATGATGATGATGATAATAATAATAATAATAACCAGAAATATAATTGAAGGTGATTAATCCACCCCCCAATCAAATCCCTGACTTATTGCCATAATAGGCTGTTACCATGGCAATGCAGTTTCCAAATTAAAAAAAAAATTGTCTTGCACATCATTACCCAACGAACAATGTGTGTGCCAAATTACATTAGCATTGGTCAAAAACTGAGGAAGTAGTTCAATCCCCAATATTTTTCTGATTTATTGCCATAATATGCCATTACCATGGCAATGTTATTTCTGATACATTTGAATGATGTTTCTTGCACATTTTTACTCCAAGACCAATGTGTGTACTAAATTTCATGAGTACTGGGCAAAACCTGAGGAAGAAGTTTGATCCAAAAGATTTCTACCAGATTTATTGACATCAGGGAAAAAAATTAAAATTTCTTTTCGGGGCTACTATTTCTGTTTCAGATATTCTTTTGTATTGAACCCTATGGCAATTTACGGGGACTCCTTTGCAAATTGCGGGGCTGTATATAATATATTCATATTAGTATTCAACAACTATTACTGTTTTATTATCATTATTGTCATTATTATCATCATCATCATCACAATGTATATGGTGTTGTGAAAGCAAGGCAATGCAATAACTTCGCTAATCAATAAATCTAGGATTTAAGACATAAATTTAAAAAATTTCAATTACAAAGAAAAACAAATTAAACAACATCTGTAGACAAATAATAGGCCAACAGGCACTGCTTATGTTTTAATATTCCGATTTACCTTCAATGAACCCTTTTACAATCATCATGGGAAATACTCATTAGAGATTGATGCAACCCACTCATCTAATGTTCTAACCACTATTTACCGGTGTTCCGGCGATAACCACCAATTATGCTTCCAAAAATCAATAACCTTATTACATATGCATGGTGAAAAGATGAAGGGCTTCTCGCATTACACAAACCCATCAATATGCTAATACTGCCCAAATTTGCTGTAGTCCATGGTCTTGAAAGTTTAAACCTCTCATTTTTTAGTTTATTCCACAAGGGACTTTTTTTAATTCAAAACTATCCCGGCAAAAGCCATAGTCATTGTAGATTTACATCACATTCACTGAATTGAACATTTACTGTGACCTGCATCTGACCTGTGTATCATGGGATGATTGAATTCATTTAATGCACTCATCAGGGGATTTGAGGCAAGAAATCAGGGATTCAGTCAATAAATTACTATTCATTCCAGTGAATCACCACTAACAAGCCTGTTAGTAAATCTAACATTTGCCTGATCGTACCTTGGTTCTGGATCCTCTTTTTATTTTACCTACTGGACATCTAAACTGCTCCAAAAATATTGAAACAGCTGGGAGTCAATTGATGACATAATTTCATAATTATAATTACAGAGAGTAAAAAAAAAAATCAATATATCAATAAATGTATACCTTCACATGAGTGAATTTTGTTGCAACTCTTAGATGGGTTTTCCAATGCTTAACATTACTGTTATTTCATAGACACACAGAAACAGGCACAAGTCATTCAGGTAAATATGCTGAACAAGTACTCTCCAGTACAGTTTGTCTCCAAACATCCTACACTGTTTTGAACATCAATTTAAAACACACATACTGTAACATTATTTACCAGGTTTCTAGATTTGTCATCACCCCCTCCCCCAACCCCCCCCCCCCCCACTTTTTCTGGACCAATCTGTAATATGATAAGAAAGATGAAAGTTGCTCTAGTTCCTGTATTAGCACTACCAGTCTAAATTTGACCTTAAAAATAATAAATAATACTAAAGTGTTAGAATAATGAAAACAAAATACCCACTTTCACTTACATGTTATTAGAGATGGTGTGCAACAGTGTATGTTTAGGAATATTCTTTATCTTCAGCTATGCTTAACTAACCTTGTAAGATTAACTTTAAAAATAATCTTATCTACACAAAATAGCAAATTTGCACAGATCAACAAATTGAGAACCTCTGTTGATAATGTGTGAATTTACTTCCTTTACAACCAAATTTTCACAACAATTCTCTCAATATGTAGAGTACATACTAGCACCTAACATTTAATTAGGTCAAAATATATTCTTAGTAATAATGGAGAATGTGAGTAAAATTGTCCACTGATAATACCAGCATTGGATGAATCATCTAGCACACCTCTCTCTCACACTGCACTAATTGGATCAGCCTGGCTGGCCAAGCCAGACACACTCTGCCCATTTATGGCAAGATGCACACCCAATCCTGAACACAATGGATACTTCTTCACTTCTCAATGTGTGTACTGTTGTGCAGACTGAACACAATTGTACTGCTACTTACTTACCACAGTAGCCGCGTTCAGACGCAGGCTGTTTCGGTCGGGAGTAAGGTCGGAGGAAGCGTCGGAGGAAGCCCAGTCGGAAGTAAGGCGGAGGAAATGTCGGAGTAGTGCCCGTCTGGACAGAGTCGGAGTAAGTTCCTCCGAGCTTCCTCGGACAATATACTCCTGGTTTTTTCCAGGAGTATCTCGCCTATCACGACTAGCCGGTCCGAAGTAAATTGCCCGTGCGGACGCGAGTACGAGCTGCACTCGGGAGTATCTATGACCTTATGTTTAATTTTCCATAGGTAAGCTTAAAAGGTTTGTTTACTCTATCGCGCGCGTTAATCGTTAAGCACTTCCAGAAGTTACTCTGACCCCCCGCGATGATTGCCCGTGCGGACACGAGTACGAGCTGCACTCGGAGTATCTACCGGTATGACCTTATGTTAAATTTTCCATAGGTAAGCTTAAAAGGTTTGTTTACTCTATCGCGCGGTTAATCGTAAGCACTTCCGGAAGTTACTCTGACCCCCCGCGATGATACCCGCGAAGGCCGTGGTAGACTGGTCGGAGTTTCTCTCGTGATCTGTCGTGTGGACTCTGGGTCGTGATAAGATAAAGATCTTTGGAATTTTCATTGCTGGGTAATAAAATTTTACTCCGACTAGGAACCCACGTCTGAACATGGCTTATATTGCCCAGAGTTTCCCTATTCTTGAGATATTCAAATTTTTATTTTCTTGAAATTAAACAAATCTGTTTTCCTCTAACTATTATATGAAATTCCATTTTCTCTCAGTTTTCCATTTCATTAGATTTGTTGAAATTAAACTCTTGATTTCTCACAATTACAAACTGAGAGGTTTTCCAACATTTTCTTCCATAAATGAACTAATTTTTCAGGTAACTTACATTATCTCCCCTAAAAGACTATTTACCCTGTATTTATCCTGTATCAATTCTGTATCCCCTTAATTTCAAGCATTTTCTTGAAACAACTTTCAAGACAAGTGTATTTTGTGACAGGATCCCTCTCAGAGCAATTACACTCCCACTTTTGAGGTCCTGACTGTTTGTGACCTCTGTACCGCTTGATGTAGAAGATCCCATTTTCATTCATATCTTCTTGAGAGAAGCAGAGAGTATCCAGCCCCATAAACAAATATCAATCTTGTATGACACAGATGAGGTTGGTTCCCTTGTGGTGAGGATGAGTACCATTCTCAATCAGGTGCGACTGGGAGGAAGTGTGTGTGCCTACAAATCCCTGCTGAACAAGGAATGGGTGTGACAATATAAATATTACCAAAAAAAAAAAAATTATATGAAGTAGTTGTTCCTCAACACAATGGAAGTCCCACGAGTAAGGAACAACCTACATGTATTACCTATTGGTTTATGTCCAGATTCCTGCCAAGTTCTTTAGGCAAAGGAATGATTAAACAGGTTTAATAAATAGCACAGAAAATTCATAACAGAGAAACATAATATATCAGACAGTAATGCAGTGAATGTAATACTCATATTTCCATTTTTTATTTAAACATAACAAATTATAAGCTGTATATTGACATTCCAAATAGCATAGCAATAGGTCAAGTAGTGTGTGGCCGGTGTATCTTTCGAGACTGCCGCCAAAAGTAAAACACGGTGTGTACAATAGCAACTAGTTCAAATTTGTACACTTGATTATGTCCAGCAAGGGAAGAAGGGAAAATTGTAGAACTGAACAAATATATGGTTGGTAAACTAATGATAATGAAGTAAAATCAGAATCTCAAACTAGAGGCTATTCAGATTGATGGGAGGAATTGGAAGAAATTGCATTGTTTTCTACATTATTGCTGGGAAATGTAGAGCACTGCTACTGGTAATGTTTGGTCCAGTCAACATTACAGAAGTGAGTCTCATTCCAACCCCTTCAGTTCTACTACAAAGCTAGGAACATGTCTACTGGATTGCACAAGAATGTAAAGTGTGATACACTGTACAATACAAGTTTCTGGGATGAGAGCATTCCCAAATCAGTCTGGTACTATGGAACAATTTGTTTGTTTCTGTTTAAAACATTTCCTTAGGAGTGAAGGACCTTGCCATTTCCAAAGAGGAATGGGTTAGAATAACACAAGAAGTTGTACCATCAAAGTCAAGATGCAGGAGTTCAAGTTCACCCTAAGAATAGCCGTGTTCAGACGCAGGCCGTTTTGGTCAGAGGAAGCCTAGTTGGAGTAGTGCCCGTCTGAACGGAGGTCGTGGTAAGTTCCTCCGACCTTCCTCCGACCTTCCTCCGCCCAAAATACTCCTGGTTTTTTCAAGGAGAATCGCCCTACCACGACTAGCCAGTTCGAGTAAATTGCCCGTGTGGACGCGCGTACTAGCTGCACTCGGAGTATCTATGACCTTGCGACCAATTCATGTTTAATTTTCTGTAGGTAAGCTTAAAAGGTTTGTTGTTTACTCTACTAAATACAGATTTCGCGCGGTTACAATCGTAAGGTCGAGTACAGGCGCTACCACTTCCGGAAGTTACTCTGACCCCACCCCCCCCCAATGATCACCCGCGAAGGCCGTGGTAACCTGGTTGGTGTTTCTCTCATGATCCATAGTGTGGACACAGGGTCATGGTAAGATAAATATCTTCGGAATTTTAATTGCTGCGTAATAACATTTTACTCCAACTAGGAACTCACGTCTGAACATGGCTAATGAGAATAACCTTGGCTAATAAGTGTACAACCCAAATGTAGACCCAAATTTGCTGAGTGCATGTTACCAGGGAGTTATAGCTCCTTGGTGTTACCATTATTCTATGCACAATTTTCAGTGTCTGCACAGCGCACAAGTAATGGTTCATTTCTTTCATTTACTGAAAGTCTATGATCAAGTATTGATGGCACAAGCAATACAGAGTCTGCACTCTGCACCACAGACTATAGTAGTAGCACCACTGTTACCAGCAGGTACAATCTGACTAACATTTGCCCATGTCAATGAACCAAGAGAGAACAAAGGCAGGCGAACTCTTACAAAACAGTAATGCTCTGTGTAATATACAGACCAGGTGATGGGAGGTAACAAAGGAGGGTCCTAGACTGGGAACCTCACAATGGAGGACTAAAAATATCGATCGCTCTAGGTTTTTGTGAGTAATGAGTCAAAGGACGTCATTTAGAAGACAGGAAGTGCACAGAAACGCAACAACACAACAAAGAGATTTTGAAAATGGTTAGGATGGATATGTTCTAAAGACAGTTTTGGTGAACAGTAACAAGGTACAATGTAGGCCTACAAGAAAATTTACAAACTGTAGAACTTTGATTTTGTTGTGACTTCCACCTCTGATACTATCATACTTGATGTTAACAAAATTCAATCAAAATACCACTGACTATATGAATATCATTTTTCAAATTTACTCGAGTATTGTGTCGCAAACCAAGCCAGCTACAGTAGACATCAATAATAATAAAGAAATTAGTTAGTATTGTGATCTACAGACTACACAGGTGTGCAAGAAAGATTTTTACATTTAACATCCTCATGTATTTTTTCCTATCATAGGCACGTTTTAGTCCCCAAATATTACTTTTAACATGTACGCAAAAATGGCACAAACACCATGAGAATCTGATTTATTTCTGATTCAACAACAAAACACAAATCTACAAGTTTTTGTTTGTCAATGTCACAAACCACACCCATGAATAATGAGGGCCATGTTGAGTCTGTTACCACTTCATGTTCCAATTTTATGGGTAGTGCCCTAAACCTTTCCCAATTATTGTAGAGAGGTCATGACATACACACAGCAGGTGTTGTTATTTAATTGTTAGTCTCAACAATCCATGATCATATTACAATTGATAACACCGACTCCAGGAAGAAGAATAAAAATGTATCAAAGCCCAATGTTGCATTGTTTCAAGGTTTGCATTTGCAGGCTCTACATGTAGACTACCCAACAGAATTACAGTTTGCAAACAACAAATGCCACATGTATGTGCCCATTGTGCCGACATCAGTAAATTTGTTATGAACAAAGAGCTAACTGTAGTATAGAACACTGAGTCTGGAGGGGTGCTGTCCTTAGATAAATTGGAATGTTCAATTTTCAAAACAATGGTTGGGGGGGGGGATGTGTCCCAAAATACTCATAATTGTCCCCTTTAAAAAAACCAAGAGGCCCCGGGGGGGGGGGGGGGGGGGGGCGACGACGCTCACCTGAGGTCTCGCAAACTCTCTATGGTACCCATATAGTTTTGGCCCTTGGAGCCTGGAAAACTTTGCATCCCCTTGCCATATAGCTGATTTTGCCAAGTTAAATTAAATTCTAACATCCGTTTATATAAAAACAAGGCATGCCCTAGTATCTTAACATTTGACCTTTGACCTATTTATGTGACCTTGACCCCAATTTAACATTAAGGTCACTATACATGTAGCATCTACCATCCAAGTTAATCACAAATGGGCCAATACCAACCAAAGATGAAACTTGCAGGTATATTCTATCATTTGACCTCATTTGACCTTTGACCTACATATGTGACCTTTGACCCCCCAAAAACATTGAGGTCCCTGTTACGTATCTACCACCCAAGTTTGGTTACAAATGGGCTTGTGGTTAGAAAGTTACCTAGTTTGGGCCCTTATGGGCCCTGCCCCCTGGGCCCCCAGGGGGGCCTGGTGTACCATTCCAGGAACCCTCTATCCCCTCCCCCTGAGGATCATTCCCACCAAGTTTGGTCTAAATCCATTGATGTGAATGTGAATTATTCCCATAGGGCCCTACCCCCAAACTTTTGCCCCCTTAGGTGCCAAATGGGGCCACCCTGGGCATTGTCATGAGGAACATTAATTTAGCACATATAGAGGTATCTACACACAAAGTGGCTTAACTAAACATTTCTGGTTCTAGAGAAGATGATATTTGAAAACTACCTACTTTTGGCCTTTAAGGGTCCTGCCCCTGGGTCCCCAGGTGGGCCACGTGTACCATTTGAGGACCCTTGAACCCCCACCCCCTAAGGATCATTCCTGTCAAGTTTCGGCCAAATCCAATCATGCATTTTGAAGAAGAAGATGAAAATGTGTGAAAGTTTACGCACGATGCACGACCAACGACCAACGACGCACAAAAAGCGATCGCAATAGCTCATTTGAGCCTTTGGCTCAGGTGAGCTAAAAATTGGTCCAGACTCTCTTGTTCTCAATCCCCCCCCCCCCCAATTTGCACATGACGGATCATTATGACACATGCAGAAGCATATGGAGGAGGATAAATTCTATCCCTTAGTATGTTACAAGCTCGGTCTTAATTCCAGTACACCAACTGTATTCAGTATAACAACCCATTGATATGGGAAGCCTGATGAGCCATGTTTTAACTCTACTGGCCATATGAGAGCTAACAAGTTAATAACCATGTCACTCCATAAGGCCATTTCACTGCACTCTGCATAAAAGCAGATTAAAACCTGTAAATGCACTGGCTAAATACGCATTGCCTAAATACTGTATGTACTGGCTTATACCCACTGTGGTTCATAAAATGGATGGTGGGGGTGAGGGAGGACTGGAGAAGTAATCTCTGCTAACAATGATGGAGAAGAGAATTGAGGATTCCTAAAGAGAAAAGCATTGTATACAGCCAAGGTTATCTTAGAAGGAATAACCTCTCCAAAGAATGGCTTTGATGTCAGAACTGGGCATGCCTTAAAGACAGTGTAAGGGATTTGCACATCAGAAAAAGGTAAAATGAATGAAATCAGCTCAAATCGTTCACTATGTGAAGATTAGCATGTAAATAAACACCAGTCATAGAACTTTTGGGTAGAATATGTAGTTTTGGTGAAAATCTGGACAATTAAACTTCAAAATTTACAGTGACGTCGACGTGCACGGGCCGTTCCAAAATCGTCCGATCAGTCGTTAGCCGAAGGTTGCGCGGAGTTTAGCTGTTTAACCAACCAGTGTGCTCCACTGGTCTTGTGACGGTACACATAACCGCGATTCGCAATTCGAACAAAATTTAAACTCAAGGAAAGAACAACATTCTGGTAACATGTCGTTATTAGTTTTTCTCATAAAGCAACAAATTCATGACGTATGGATTTCAAACTTTCAACACACCATTTGTAAGTACTAAACTACCGTTTGGCATTGATAATGAAGGGAAGTAATGGACTTGCAAATCCCTGACACAATTTTTAAATATAAGCATCATGCACGGGCTTCTGGTGAGGCTAGGCCTGCCTGGACAAACTGTATGACGTAGACTGATACTTGATAGGATACTGTGCAGAAACACTTTGGTCAATACATGCCAACAAAAAGCTTTGTGACTGATGTGTGATAGAATCTGGAGGTGTTGATTTGAGGCTAACATTTGATAGATCTGTCTAGAATCATATTACACAAAGTTATATTTCTCTAGCACTTCGAATGCTACAGTGTAGGCCTATAGTCTTTAAATTCCATAATCTCCTCCCAAATTGGGAAAGTCACTCAGAGTAAGGCATTGATACTCAAATAAATAGGCCCACATTAATAAACATTCATGAAAAGAATGGTATTCATGTAAAACTTCTCAAGTGTGGTAGTGTGTAATTCATTCTAATTGCTAGCAGAAGAATTTGACTTGTTTTGCATGTGTGTTTGTTTTCATGTGTCTGGATGTGTCCTTGTACCTACAGTGTTTGTATACTGTGCATGTACATGTGTTTGCTTTATTTCTCGTGGTGTGTGTGTGTGTGTGTGTGTGTGTGTGTGTGTGTGTGTGTGTGTGTGTGTGTTGCGTGTTGTGTGTGTGTGTGTGTGTGTGTGTGTGTGTGTGTGTATGGGGGGGGAGGAAGAGAGGCAGTTTTCACTATAAATGGTCACCTATCAACATGAGTTTTTACTCAACTTCAAATAGGATCCTCAAAAATTGAAACATAAAAACAAATTAAATCAAAACATTTTTTCCAAATTTATTTGCAAGATACTGAATTTCTTTTATACCACTTTTCATGACAAACAAAATGTCACATTTCCCTCTTAAAATCAAATTAGTTTTCAACACAAGTAGGCCTACATACATGTATGATACATGTATGGTAACATGATTATTCAAAATGGACATTTCCATAACTATTATTTACATCAACATAGATGTCGTGCCCAACTGAAGTCAGAAATGAAGCCTTATTGATTGTTTGCAATAAAATGCATATTACATGGAAGCATGCATTGATTAAAAGCCGAGTAGGTCTGTTCACGCATGGAGGTCTACTTCTACTGGGAGCATCTGCCAGTCCTACAGCATGTAGATCAATATTCCCTGTTGGGAACATGAAACATGACAGTGAACCTTGTCAGCCATGAAGATTCTCTGGCATAATGAGCTTAGTACATTTCCTTTCCTGCATGTACATTTTCAGATAACCCTATAACCCCTCCCCCTCACCCATCCCACCCCACCAAAACCTACATAATTTTGCCACTGGTCTGTTCTGTCATGACAATGTATTATACGAAAACACATTCGAAAGTTCCACAGAACAGCATTACTCCAGACTGTAAACTGTATCCCAACCTCCACCACACCCTCCCCCCCCCAAACCACACACACACACACACACAACCTTCAGTTCATCCCTCCATCAGCAACCAATAGTGCTCAATCCATCCCCATGACTTGCACCATGGACCTGTAGGTCCATGCTTGCACCAAGGAGCTTGCACTAACACCAATATTTATGCCAAAAGTATTATTAGCACTTACAATGCATGTACTGCTGTCTGCTGAGCCTGAAATCCATGTAAGTAGTGGAAAAAAGTGTTTCCACATCATGGAACACACTCTTTTACTTACATGTACCTCATGCAGAAAGCAGAGTCTGGGTTTGCAGCAGACAGTTCAACAAGTACTATTTCTGCAATGTGCCGACAAAAAAATTGTGACCCTTATCTACACTACATCATTTCTCATGCATTAATAATGAAACATACAACACTGAGTGTCACATGTCATGCTGTATGCATGAATGCACACTGCAAAGAACAGATAGAGGTAGTGCATGCAGCAGTAGTATTATGTTTCTGCTTTAGTATTTACAAGGTTGATGCTGTTAATTCAAGCTCAAAATTGATAGGACCACCCAAGCATAACAAAATAAACATGAAATCTGTTTTGTACACTGATCACTCCTGTGTCATATGCTTTCAACTTTATTTCCAATTCTGACTCAAATCAACCATGTACTGTATACGCCATATATTTCGTGTCCATATATTTTTGCGATTTTGCTTCAAGACGGGGAATTTGTGAGAGTATCACAGTTTTATTGTATTTGCATTCACTTTGTACAGAAATATCAGGAATTGAATATTTTCGCATTCAGTAACTTGCGCAATTCACGAAAATAAAACCACCGCAAAATATTCGGCGTACACAAATACAGTATTTCACAGGAAGATGATCACTATGTCATTACCCGCCATGTTAAGTATTTCTGATTAAAGCCCAAGTTTAGTTTTGGGGATTTTTTTTATTTGAAAGCTTTATGCCCAAAAGTCATATCCCAGCAATAACAGATTCTGAATGTCTTTACTTTTTTCTAATTAATTAATGAAAAATCTTGGGGGGGACCCCCCCCCCATGATTTTCGACTATATTTTACATTATAGCATCCAAATGTTCAATAAGGTGTTACGGCTATATGAGTTATACCTCATCTGAAAGAGCAGAGTCTGCTCTTTCAAATCAATATCAGTGTATTGGACACAATGATTGGACACAATGTATGATGCATTTACCTCTTCCATCCATACTATACAACTTTCATTAGTAAAGATTCTGACAAAATTTATATAGATTTTTTTTTCCCTTGCTTGCAAAATTTAATCAGCGTGTGACTGTGTGTGCAATGTAGTTGAGTGATTAGATTATATTTTAATTTTTCTTATAATCATTCAGATGAAGAGAGAAAAAATTAGAGAAAAATCAGGAAAAGCTTTAAATATTACATGTATCACTCAAGTTATGTGTGTAAATTAACTGTTACACAGCTCACTGAAACAGCTTCACATTTGCAAATTTGTGTTGTAACTTGTGTACCGGTATTTATATAAATGCACAGCACAGTGCAAATCGTGATACAGTAACAGAAAAGTGTTCTCTGAAATACCTTGGCAGTATTCTCAAACAAAACATTAAATCACACACTCTCAGTTGTCACTAAACAACAGGAATACAAAAAAAAAGGAGTAAAATATTAAAATCACCTGTGATTGAGTTCGACCACTTTTGAATGAATTGACTGAAGAGGCTGCAGCTAGAATCGCTGAAGCTGAAGAAGAAGAGTTGGCCCCTGAACCAACCTTTGATGTGCCCTGTGATGATGTTGGGCTATTTGCATTTGGTGAATCCAACATATTTCTTCTCTTTGCACTCTATAGACTTTATGACTTAACTCACAATCTGAAATAAAGGGAAGAATAATAAGATTGTAGTCTTTTCCAGCGCTAACTTAACTTCTTTGATAATTTAATATAAAATACTAAATCACTAATACCGGGTTACTCACAGTATCCACCTTATAGGCTTTTATCCTGCTTTCTGAAAATACAATTTGTATCGATATTGTACATGAAATCCCATTTTTTTGCAATTTTTGGTCAGACCTTTTTATGCTTGTACAAAATTGGATAGATCCAACCCACACCCAGCCCCCAGGCAAAAAAGTCATGAAACATTGTGGCAAGAGTTTTTCGCGCTGCACAAAACGTTAAGGGGGGCCCTTCCCGCTACCCCCCCCCCCCCCGGCAGAGTTAAGGTTAAGAAATCTATGACAATCTTTCATAAAAAATATTGGCTAGATCTACCTAACAAGTAACAGTAACAACTGCCAAACTAGTACTTCAATTCAACTGTTTTTTTTTTCTTTCTTTTTTTCTTTTGTTGTTGTTGCCGTGCTTTGATAATTTCTCACAATCATGACATGTAAGTTTGCAGACCGATGTAATCCATCGTTTTATTCGGGAGGCTTCTCATTTTTAACAATATTTACATCATCAGATTCAGATGGCCCCCATTATCCGTTGTTTTATTCGGGGGCTTCTCATTTTTAACAATATTGACATCATCCTGCATCAGACGGCCCCTGTGCTGTGGGGGGGGGGGTCCGATGCAGGGAAGAAATTTTCTTTTCGGGGGCTACTTTTCCCGTTTCAGTGCTTTCCAGATATTCTTTTGTATTGAATCCTTAGGTATGGGAACTTTTTGGGGCTCTTTTACAGTCTGATGATGTCAATATATTGTTAACAATGAGAACCCCAGAATAAAACGACGGATTAGATACATCGGTCCAACAACAGTTAGTAAGTTTGTAACTTTTCAGAGAAAGAACTCCTACCTTGGCTTTGGCAATTGCCAGGCGCAGGCTGGTGGTTTTTCTGCCTAGAGTGAAAGCTGGGCTGGGAGGCAGGCTAACACTCGCAAGCCCCCCGATAATCATCCAGCATGACTTTGTCCAGGGTTATTTCCCCCAGCCTCCTCCGTACACTGCCGCAGCAGAGCTCTCAGTTAGCCGCAGCTCCACTGCCTTGTCACCAACAACTAGCAACTCCGGGTCCGGTCCAAGTCCGCCGACGGGTCTCTGCCAGATTCGCTTCTGGATTCAGCTCCTGCTGGCGCCTACGAGCGATTTGAATCACAGTGTGGCGAAAGAAGCCTTCCGCTTCCTCAGTGTATTCTTTCAAAGTAATCACGGGACATCTTTCTCATTAATTCACTGAAGATGGTGTTATATTCGCATTACTTTCGTTGTTTCTCTACGCCTCCCTCTTCAAAACTAAACGCATATTGCCAATCAATTACATATGCGGGCTAGCGCTAGGCGCGCGCGCGCGTGCGCGCAGCAGCTCATCAGCAAGCTGCACGTACGATATCGATATGCGCGAGCATACTGCTGGCGCTGTTAAAAATAACCTCTAGCTACAATACTGGTAGCTCATCTCCGAAAGACTCTTCTTAATTTATCACTAATTCACGGGCTAATTCATGACAAGATTGCTTTTGCAGTCACCCCCATCGAAAATAGGGACAAGAAAAAGTAAGCAAACGAAGAAGACAAAGCCAAAAAATGAAAGATTACCTTGATATGTGAATCTTAGTTCTGAATTTAACATAATTTCCACTAGCAGAGAAAATATAGTCCTAATAAAAACTGTGACAAAACAAGACCCTTTTTTGTTTCCTTTTCTCTCTTTTCTATATTATTCCTTGTTATTTTTATTTTTGTTTGTTTGAGATGGGGATGGGCAAAAAGGCTTAGTAACTGAAAAGTTGTAAAGAGTTTACAGACAGGTCCCGAATATTCATAATCATTTATCCATTAGCCTGTTGATTTTGTCACAGATATTTAAGAAAGAAAATAGAAGGAAATGTATTAAAACAAATTTATTCTTTTACAGAAATTACAAATCTGTCAGTTTGGGGCCTACATGCCTGACACACAAGGGGACCGTTGCCACTCTAGCACTGTGATTTGAAATTATTATTATTATTTTTTATTATGATTATTATTATTATTTATTATTATTATTATTATTATTATTCTTATTATATTATTATTAGTATTATTATTATTATATTAATTATTTATTAATATTATTATTATTATTATTATTCAATTTATTATTATGTGTTATTTACCCACGGTAGCCACTTTGCTGTCACGAAGAGACTGATCTAACATTTTAGTCAACTTCTAATTGTTTGATCATGAATATACATACTCTTTTTTTCGGCCCATTTTTACATTGTAGAAAAATCAGAAACTGAAACGAAGTGAGGATAAGACACTAAAGATAAATGTTAGCCCACGTACCTGGTGCTTACATCACCCCCCTGATATCTATGCCTCTGAAAAGAAAAGATTTGTCAGTCTGCTTTGGGTCCAAAGTTACACAAGTTATATGCTGTGTTGTATTGGGAGATTTCAATCAGCTACTAGTACACTATACAGCGAAACAGCTGATAAAAATAAACTGTAAATTTTGAGAGTTATAATACAACAAATTTAACCACAATATGTATGAAGAATTCAAGCCGGAATCAAGAAA
Source organism: Eucidaris tribuloides (assembly GCA_001188425.1). Classification (NCBI taxonomy): domain Eukaryota; kingdom Metazoa; phylum Echinodermata; class Echinoidea; order Cidaroida; family Cidaridae; genus Eucidaris; species Eucidaris tribuloides. The sequence continues at coordinate 1,504 of JZLH01S0065330.1, read as the reverse complement.
AGGGTAGACCTACAGTACTGGCACTTTACATTTTGTTAACCAGATTTCTTGTGTTGAGACATTATTGGACTGAAGTTTTGTGACGCTAGTGCACTAGCGCCAGTACTTGTTTTATATTGCTATGCTGTGCTTTTCATTGCCACGCCTCCGCTCCTCATTTACAATCCATGATATTAATGTCAATTTGTTTGCAAAAATCCCGGCCCATGAATTTCTGATTGATGCTCGGCTAGACCAACTGTTCTTATTGCATCGTGTGAGGGCGTAAAATGTAAAATCTGCAGGCGAAAGGTCATTATTGTGCAGCAGCATTGGTGAGATTTCGGAGGAAAAGGAACAGACGGAAACGTCAATTTTTCATAGTAACCACCGTTTTGACGTCAAGTAGTAATCACCATGGATGAAGAATATGATGCCATCATCCTGGGAACAGGTTTGAAGGTGAATAAATGCACATTTTGCCTGAAATTAAAAGCTTATTCATGTCGCATTCAAGTATAAAATGAGATGGGCGGATCGATGAGACAGAGGTTTTGTACACGCGTATTGCAATACCTGCATAAAGGCTGCAGGCCTGAAAGCCTGCCTCTTTGATCTCCGGTCAAAACTCGAGTGGCAGATTCACACAGATTGGCCACGTCACTGCACTAGCACTAGCAGCAGCTAGCTAGCTAATGCAATCAATGCCATTAATTTATCCTACACAGGGTGCTACATACAGTACGGGCGCACGTCCAATATCGAAGATTACTTCCAATGACAATATGACGTCGGAGACTACACATGAACACATACTATGTGGTCCTATCTATATGGACCACATACGCCCAACACTGGAAAAAACGAACAACGTTTGCACTGTGTGAATTGAATGATTCTGTCCTGCCAAAACGGGACAAAATTTTGTTCAGGACACGGGGCAGAAATTTTAGAAAATTAAAAAATGAAAATGTTGAAGCGATGAGTCCTTCATTTTCAATTTAT
>JZLH01S0065319.1:30215-43800 GCA_001188425.1 Eucidaris tribuloides | reverse complement strand
CTTATAGAGGTGCACAACAGTAAAATTACCTCCCCCTGATTTTATACTCCCTGTTATTCATAACTCGTTCATTAGAAATTTAAATTCCTTTATTTCCCATGAAACTTTATGTTTATTGAATGTCCGTAACTTTATATATCTACTTACTGCATTGTCTTAATCTTGTTTTTATATCTTTTTTTAAACTAGTAGTGTAATTACCTACGTGTTATTGGCACGGGACCCTGTGGTAGAACAGCCATGACATTATGTAGACGGAGCTGAATGGGCTATCCTACCGTTTTCGATCACTTTTTGCATATATTTATTCTCAATATCATCGTCTGTAAATCATTGTGTGTCTTTGTAAATATTTGTACTTTTGTATATTGTATAATACTGTTCTATATATACAGCAGCGCTGAGCTATTGTGAGTTGATGCCTGACTAATGATATTTTGCCTATTGATTCGGGAAGGTTTCCGTGACCCCTCGCTGGTCCTCGTGCTAGCTATATATTTCAAGGTTTTTTATTGTTTTGTTTATATCTCACTTTGCCCAAACATGGGAGGAGCTCCATTTCATTACAAAGAGCGCACGTGTTGCCTCGTGTGTGTGTGTGTGTGTGTGTGTGTTGTGTTGTGTGTGTGTGTGTGTGTGTGTATGTGTGTGTGTTTGTGTTTGTGTGTGTGTGTGTATGTGTGTGTGTGTGTGCGTGCGTGTCTGTATGTGTGCCTGTGTCTGTGTGCGGGTGTGGCTCCATGTGTCCGGATATATGTCGGTGTGGGCGTGCGTGTGTGTGCATGTGTATTTTGGTTTCAGTCAGTAAGCTACTACGTACACTCATGCAGATAAGTCCTGTTGGGGGCTTTGTGGGATATATTAATATCTTAAATATTTTGGCTCAAGGAGGTACTTAGCAAGTACCTCCTTGGTTGGCTTGTACATGCGCGGAGTGGCCGGTGTACGGGGTTACGGATGCCCTCTCGATCTATGTTTTTTTTAAGGCGGGCTTTTCGGATCAGGCCTCAACTTTTTTGTTTGTCTCATCCCCTGACAGAGGAAGTTATTGTAATAGATCATTTGGGATTGTTTTAACCTTAGTGTACTCAGTTTTGTGATTAAAAAATAGAAAAAAATATGTCCTCTGTCAGAGTGGATATAAGCTGCATTATGCACTACATTAATGTTTTTGTGTTTTATTTTTTTGTTGACTAGTAGTTTTTATTTTTTATAATCATTGATATTTGTTTGTATATGTTTTTTGATTTTGTTGATTCAATAAAACACAGGAAAAAAATTGTACTTTTTTCTGATTTTGAATTCTGTGAATAAATAAGTACAAAATACAAATACAAACCTCAAAGATAGTGCTCATTCATGTGGGTTGTCAAGAGCAAGTTCCTGTGCGGGCATTTTTAAAGGAACATGGAGCCGGCAGAAAACAGGAATTAGTTTTAAAAATTCTTTGAAATTCAAAGCGTGCAATATTCTGTATTCTTACCTTTACATTATAGTGCACTTTAGCCAGGAATAAGATGTTATGCAACAAACAGTAACACAAAACGCTTAAAGACGCAATATAACACTGTGGAAGACCCATCTAAAAAATTGTCGAACTTTGCTAACTGACATATCAGACAGTGTTTGATTGTACAAATAAACACCCTAGAACACAAAAGTTTGGACAGTTATGCTGTCACTAGTGCAATATGTGCAGATACAAATTGGCACATTAATTATTCTCAGCCAATAGGAAATTCTGCAACACAGCAGTCTATAGGGGAAACCTGGAATGGTCTCTCAATGATTTTCACTTTTTGACAGCATTTAATGATCGTTTTAAACTGCAATTTTTTCGGGGCTTTATTTTTAGACCGTATCAGAGACACTGGTAGCATGGGGAATCTTGTAACTCTGATTTTTTTTTTTAAACTGGAAACACTGTTATACAATGCCTTTAAAATTGCAATATTTTAGTGCATTTCTTTTCACGTACCGAATTCTTTTTCTTCGATTTTAGGGTAGCGGTCATTTTCACCAACTAATCAGATCGCGCATGCGCTGACCTTAAGCTGACCTGACCAAAGCAATGCGACCTAACGCGTGTTAACTCTTAACATGCCGAAGTCGCCGATCTGCACCAAATAATGCACATAAAGTCCATAGAGATTTAAATCCTTTGTCATTAATTTAAGCACTTTTTTGATTCAATAAGCTCCTCCCCGGTAGCTGACTGTCTTGTTGTAGTGGAATAAGTGAGCCAAGACGAAAACTTAATAGCAAATTACTAATCGATAGGGCCTTGCTGAGGGCAAGTGTCACACAGTACTCTTTATTCAGGCTTTCTATATCACCATGTACCACATTTTCCCCATTCTCACAATGTCGAAAGATATCTTACCTTATTTCCGTTACTTGCCGGCTCCATTTTCCTTTAAACAGAATCAAAATTCCATATCAAATGCTATGCAACTGATTGGATAAAGTTGAAATCATGCACAACTACTTCACGCAATTAATGCCTCTATTCAGTCACAGTACATTTCTTTTCATTTTTATTTCCATTTCCAAATACAACAAAATACAAGGAAAAAACGTGATAATCTTTTAGTAACAATCGGTTGCTTTACAGCAAGGATTAATTAAGATAAGGTATAGTTTTGCAACATTTTTTTTTTCAAAATCCCGCACAAATATGGTAGAGCTAATTCCAAGACGTCTGGTTCTGACATTTGGACAGACGATAAATAAATATACGGTGTTGTGAAAATTTAATTGCCTTTTGAAAAAATAACCATCCTACGAACATCCTGTGACTAGTGGTTCATTTTGAGGGGACAAGTCACATAATTTCCCACATAAAAAATTGTGTGACAGTTCTTGGTAATCATGACAATTTGTGTAGAGATTTTGTTTATAAAAAGAATATACTGTTTCCAACAATGCTCTTTACAAAAGTGGTATTTTAGAAATACGAACATTTACTAGACGGATTCATATTCGTTATGAAAACAACAACAACTTTATTCTGCAGTTACATTTGCATCAATAATAAATTATGTGTCCATTAATGTAAACATCATGTTCTTACGGATCTCCATAGTGAACGAGAAACTTGGACAAAGAGTGAACTTGTCATTATAGCAACACTCTTCTTTTTCTATTTAATGCTCTTGTGATCGTTTGTATTTGAAAGGAGTGTGTGTGGGATGGATAGACGTTTGCACACAATTAACAAAAATATACTGGTACATGATCGTGTATAGCGTTACAATGGTTTATAAGACTCTATTTCCTTTCACATTGTGCTCTATCACGTTTGATCTGCCATGGTTTTCAGCCACAAGGAAGGTATGAATTTCACATCAGAAAAAGAAAACAGTGACACCGGAAACAAAGAGCGCTGGTATGAAAATGGATAATAACTTCAGCAGAATGTAAAAGATAAATAAACGCTGATATTTTTACCATGAAAAATATGTGAATAAGTTAGGGTTTATAGTCTTGTGTCATGGGGCACACGCTACCCCACGCAACTTCAAGAACTATCCCATGATTGGTTGTTACGTGCTCCTTCATTAATTCCTTCACAATGGCTCCCTCAGACCTCTTGGGACATAGCCTCACTGAGGGGGTGTTTCGAGTGTTTTCCTCCCCTTTTGCAAAGGAGGGGGGGGGTGGAGGAAAACCCACCATTTTTTTGCCTGAAATACCCCCTTCTGACCATGGAACCAGTTTTTCGAGGTCGTGATCTGGCCGTGAAATAGGTTTCCAACGGACCTCAGAAGCATTTTTTCGGGGGGGGGGGAGAAGGTGGCGGTGCGTGGGTGGGGGGGGGGTTAGTCGCTTCCCTGCTGGTTTGTGAACGGATATGATTTAGCTGTGAAACTGGTTTCCGACGGACCTGAGAAGTCCACTCCCCCTTTTTTGCTTGTCTCGTCGTTGTTTGGCGACGGCGATAAGTTTCCGCTGATTAACACGTCCTCTTTGAAAAACGTGATTGTAGCAGCCACAGTTTGTGCGTCTAAAAGTCTACGTCAGATTGCTTAATTGAGCAAACTGAATCAGAATGAAGGGAAACAGAGTGAACTGTACAGCGTGTCCCAGAAAAAATGTCCCTCTCGTAGACCACAGAATAATTACCAAAATCAGGTTTCATACTCAATGAAGTTTACATATTTAAAAGGCCCATTTAATTTTGTAGTTCTTGTGACAATTTCAAAGGTCTCGCTTCATTGGTGTTGAACACACAGGCTCTTATGTAACAGCAGTGCTTTCTGGCCCATTCCAAGTTTGCTGATAAGAAATGCACACTACAGACATACACCATGCATTATTCCATAGTTCACTTTTATATCAATGACTGTGTTCTTGTTGTTATTAATAAAGTCAAGTTCATTCAATGTTTTGAATGAAAACCAATCAAAATTTAGTTCCACTGGTCATGTTTGCTTTCACAGGGTGTGTTCCATTTATAGTTTTCCTTCAATGTCCAGCTTGTAAACATTTATTGTTCTCCTGCACATATATCCTTCCACCTGATTTCCATTCAGGTCGATGCGTTGATGCAGCACTGCAAACTTGGAATGAAGTGAAAAGCGCTACTGTTACATAATAGACTGTAAATTCAAAACCAAAGAAGCGAGACCAATGAAATTTTCACAGAAGTTAGAAAATAAAATGAGCTTTCTAAATCTGAACACTTAATTCAGAATGATAATCGATTTTGGAATAAATTTAGTCTTTCAGAGGGACATTTTCTGGGGACACGCTGTAGGTGTCAGATATGCCGTCCGCTAGTACAAAACAAATCTGACCGTTCGTACCGTCGCTCTATGGAAACCTCGGTATATAAGGATTCCCCCAGATTGACTCAGAAAAAGGGTTCTGTCGGGACCAATTCCTTAAACTAGTCGGATTGGATGGAGATTTTGGTAAGATGTGATCCAAGTTGGGGTAAAATTTAAACCCGTTCCCGTTAAGATCCCTAAAACCCACTTTCCTGTCTGAGGTAGCCTAAACGTGTGTTTTTAAGAAGGCACATCTTTCATTTCCGATGGTTTTGTATATTATTCTAATATAATTAGTATATTGCACAAGTCAGGTCACTTACCTTTGAGTACATTTTAAATAAAGATTGACATAGAAATTGAGCTAAATTTCAGTTCAGTTCAGTTCACTTTACTTTATTCTGCAACTTTTTTGCACAGTATACAGAGCAACAAAAATCATATTTTCAAGATATACCAAATATTATAATTTCCTCAATTTAATTTACAAGTGATATGATATATACATTAATAACAATAATTATTCGACTTACTTATCATAATATATACAGTGTACAATTGATATATTATTTTACATTGTAGCTTTGTATATAATGTGATACTTTTTTATGCCTCCGCAAAGAAGTTGCCGGAGGCATCGTGCTTTCGGGTTGTCCGTCCGTGCGCCCGTCCGTGCGTCTGTCCGTCCGTTACCTGTTCTCGTTACCGCGATAATTTAAGAACCGCTGATCAAATTTTCATGTAACTAGGAGCAAGTATGTACTATAAGGCAACAATGAACTGATTCGATTTTGGAGTTAAAAGGGCAAAGGTCACAGGGCCTAAAACACGTCTCATTTGGGCTCATTACCGCGAAAACTTAGGAACGACCGGTCGGATTTTAATGTAACTTGGGTGAAATATGTATCATAAGGCACCAACGAACTAATTAGATTTTGGAGTTGAAAGTTCAAAGGTCACAGGGCCTAAAACACGTCTCATTTGGGCTCAGTACTGCGAAAACTTAGGAACGACTGGTCGGATTTTAATGTAACTTGGGTGAAATATGTATTATAAGGCAACAACGAACTGATTAGATTTTGAACTTGACAGGTCAAAGTTCAAAGGTCACGAGGCCTAATACATGTCTGATTTGGGATCGTTACCACAATAAATTGAAAACAGCTTGTGGGATTCTGATGTAACTTTGATGAAGTATGTATTATAAGGAAACAATGAACTGATTAGGTTTTGGAAATGAAAAGTCAAAGGTCAAAGGTCACGGGGCCTAAACAAATCTGATTTTTGCTTTTCACCGCGATAACTTAAGCGACTGGTCGGATTTTAATGTAACTTGGGTGAAGTAGGTATTATAAGACATCGATGACCTGATTAGATTTCGGAGTTGAAAGGTCAAAGGTCATAGGGCCTAAAACAAATCTGATTTTGGATTTTCACCGCGATAACTTATGCGACCGGTCGGATTTTGATGTAACTTGGGTGAAGTATGTATTATAAGTCAACTATGAACTGATTAGATTTCAGAGTTGAAAGGTCAAAGGTCACGAGCCCCATACCTGTTGTCTTTTACGCGATAACGTAAAAATGGCTTATCGGATTTTGATGAAACTTGGGTAGAGTATGTATTGCAAGGCACCGATGAACTGAGGAGATTTTGGATGTGATAGGTGAAAAGTCAAAGGTCACAAGGCTTCCTACATGTCTGATTTGGATTTGTTACCATAATAACTCTAGAGTGGTTTATCACATATAAATGTAACTTGGTTCGGGTATTCTGTAGGAAGCACAGATTAAATGATCTTATTGGGGAGTTGAAAGGTCAAAGGTCATGAGGCCTCATACATATCTGATTTGGGCTCAGTACCATTATAACTCAAGAATCGCCCGCCGTATTTTAATGTGACTTGGGTCAAGAATGCAGTATGAGGCCCCGATGAAGTGATTATATTTCGGAGTGAAAAGGTCGTAGGTCAAAGGTCACTTATACAAACCTCATTTGGTCTCATTACCAAGGTATCTGATCAAATGGGGTACATGCATGCAAGGCTTTTCAATCCAGTGGGGTGGTAGTGCTGACTGCGGAAGCTCTAGTTTCAGACCTGACATTCGCAAGGGTGGTCACAATAAGTTATTATTTCATGCTGTGACAGACCCTTAGATCAGATTAAATCAATGTTGGTGCAGTGAAAACGGTGACGGGCGAGGAGGAGGGGTGCAGGATTCTTGTTTATAGGACAGCTCGAAACGTCAAAGTTATTTCAAGGAATACTGGTATACTTTCAATTATTACGATAATACCTTCTAATAATACCCTTGACTTATTTCGCCACATATAAATTGCAGGTTATTAGCACGAGGTAATTCAGGCACAAAAAAAAAATACATTTTATCCAACAGCTATGCAAATTCCTTCTTTTGTCAATGTAATTATCCGAGAGTACGATATATCTATCGCAATAATATGGTTGTATTTATATTCCTTGATGTAAGTGCATGTATATATGTATGTATGTATGTATGTATGTATGTATGTATGTATGTGTCTGTTTTGTGTATATGTGTGTGCGTGTTTATTTGGTTTAGAATAAACTTAGGAATGCTTCCTATCTGTGCATAACAGGATATGTTTACTTTGTCTTTCTAGGTAACGTGACAACGTGACATTTGACAAATACTCCTTTTCCTTTCAGTTTTTCTACATGTATTTTTTCTCTTTTTCTATTCCTGTCAATCCCACACTAACTGAATCCCACATGCTGACACCCAACCCTCTTTCGTTTCGTTTTGAATCATTATCCTCCTTTCTCGTTCATTTTACCATTTGCAATACGATATGTTATAAAAAAAAATGACAATATAATTCAACCACGTTATGTGACCGACATTCATTGCAAGCGTCACTTTATTAGTTGACCTTCTCGTATTTCAACATATTGGTTGTCGTTATGACAACATTGTCTTATGCGGGCGTGTATAAAATATACATTTGAAAATAATATACAGGGTGGCCCAGAAAGAATGCTACACATACGATCGTTAATTTCTTCAACATTATGAACAAAATGCCATTAATTGTTATGTCATTTGTTAGAACATTCTTTTTCCGACAAATGATACCATGATGATTGATTTTGAGCAAGGCGTTTGGATCCTAGGGCCATTTTTGTCAGGCAATGTAATTTCCGAAATTTGTTTTTTCTCAACTCCCGCGAACCTGGGAACACCAAAATATTCTCACGTAACAGCGTGCCATAGAATAAGCGGGGATACAGACGACTGGAATGCCTCGCTTTGATGGTAATGTATGGCTTACATTAATGTCATTGCACCTTGATAGTGCAGCCCATTCCATGGCAAGTCGTTACGCGAGAACAAGGGCGTAGGCTGGGGGGGGGGGTGCACTGAGTGCACGTGCACCCCCCGCAGAGCCAAAGGAGTTCCGGCCCTGGCAAGCAAAAAGAAATTTTCACCACCTTTTCTGCTTTCAACACCTGATTTTCTCAACTTTAGTTCCACCTCCCTAAGATGTGCACCTCCCCGCACCAAGTTAGTTCCACCTCCGCAAGATGTGCACCTCCCCATGCCCAAACCAGCCTACGCCCCTGTTGGGTGTTCTGATGATCGCAGGAGTTGAAAAAAAAAATGTAGGAAATTACATTGCCTAAGAAAAAAGCCCTAGAATCCAAACGCCTTAATCAAAATCAATGATCATGGTATCATTTTGTTGGAAAAAGAATGTTCTAACCCATGAAATAATCACCAATAACATTTTGTGGATGATGTTGAAGAGATTAACGATCGCATGTGCAGTATTCTTTTTGGACCACGCTGTATATTCTCACTTATTGGTCTCTATACTGGTGCTTACCTGAGAGAAAGTCCATTTACCACACGTCGATCTACCAGCTTGTGTTGTCGCAAATGACTAAGAACTGAACATCACATAGGCACATAATTACGGTTTCTCTGGTGTACCGATTTGACACGGAGTAATTTTTCCTGTGTGGAAGAATGTCTTTGAAGAAAATCGAGGCCCTAGAAACATTTTCATTCAGAACATTTACCGAGTGGCGGAGATGGATATATGTATAAGGGAAATTAAAGTAAATTCACCACATTAAGTTCAAGAGTTATATCTACCCAATTACCCACCCACCTACCTACCTACCTACCTGCCTACCAACCTACCTGCCTGCCTACCTACCTATCTATCTTTCTATCTATCTACCTACCTGCCTACCTACCTACCTACCTACCCACCCACCTACCTACCTACCTACCTATCGACCTACCTACCTATCGACCTACCTACCTACCAACCTACCAACCTACCTGCCTGCCTACCTACCTACCTACCTACCTACCTGCCTACCTATACCTATCTATCTTTCTATCTACCTACCTGCCTACCTATATATCTACCTGTCTATCTATCTATCTATCTATCTATCTATCTATCTATCTATCTATCTATCTATCTATCTATCTATCTATCTACACTATAAATAGCATGTTTAGAAAGTGCTATCAAATATGTGTTAATAAAATGTATGTTTAGATTATTGACACTCAGTGTTAATTGACCAGGATGTTTCGTAATGATTTGACACACGATGTTTAGCTTCTCAACATTACAATGTGATAGCAAGAATGTATTTGGTAAGGTGTTAACTCGCTAAACACAATTTTTAAGTGTATCTATCTATCTATTTATCTATTTATCTATCTATCTATCTATCTATCTATCTATCTATCTATCTATCTATCTATCTATCTATCTATCTATCTATCTATCTATGTGTTTGTAGTTTCTCTACATGTACTACATAGAGCTTGGACCATATAGTTATCAAAATAGCGTGGTATCATTGAAATAGTGGTACCCAATAATACAGACAGCTTGGGGTTTTAAGGTTTCCGACCAACCGGGGTTTCATTATTTTTTTTTTACTGCTGACTAATTTTCAAAGCAGTGTGATTGTTTCTGTGCACAAATAAGTAAAGGTAATTTTATACTCCTAATTCCTCTACCGCAGACCAAACATATAGTTTCCCTTCATCAGGCGCCTCATTCGAGTATGTTGTTTCGACCAACGTTTGTGGTTATACCTCTGAAAATAAAACAAGCCTTTGTGTGCGGTTATGTGTCGTGGCTACACGCCAAACTATACTCAATTCATCTTTATCTGATGAACGCGTTGGTATCAAAGTTTGATTTATTGATGTAATCCAAGAGGGAGGGAGCACGGACCAGGAAAAATGTGTTTCGTGCAACCCATGGCACATGTCAATTCTGACATAATAGGATGGTAAAATGAATCCTCTAGAACAATCCTGGGTACAATATTCAAATTTTGGTATCCATTTACAGATACAATTCTTTGAAATAACAGGGACACTCCACATGAAATATAGATTTAGAGATGTAATGTAAATATGATATGTTTTATCTTGTGATTGTTTTTGACGAACCCTCCTGGAAATGATATTTAAAGTTAAAATTAACGTCTACATCAAGTCGCACAGAATTCTTGTTAAATATGACCCCACTGAACCCTCATTTAAGGTAACAAACTACTAACTTCATATAATGCGTTCCTTGTACAGTGAAGTTGATTTTAATTCTATATTTTCGTTACAGCCAGTGCTAAACGTGTTCCAATTGAAGTGATTATCTGTTTGAGCAATTCTGCACGAGTTTTCATTAATTCAGTACATATAGATATGATGTGACACAATAAGGTGTACATACCTCAAAGACATTCTCCACTCAAACTATGTCGGAAATATGAGTGAAGAATTATGGTACAATCTAGTAATAATTTATTATCAGTATTATAATAAGGATATTATTATTATTGTAGATGAGCCTAATCTTAGCAGACTTAGAAGCAAATATTTATTGCATCTAAGGTAAATGATAGACAATGCCCTTTCTATAAAGCAGTAGAGAAAGTATAAACCCAAGCGTTTATAATAGCAGTGTTGAAACGGCAATTGTTCCCTCCCCCAGTGGGGGATTTAGATCTCTGTTCAGCCGTGACCAGCAAATGATGGGCTAGAAGTCTGAAATACTGTCAATAAACTGACGTCAATTATACAGATAAAGTTTGGATGATTAATATCGAACATTTATAAAGCGCCTTTTCATATTGTCTCAATATGAAAAGGTTGTCCGACGTTCAGTGTAAGTTGCAACACGAAGTGTAATATCACTTGATGACATGATAAGGAAAATTAATTTCGTAAACAAACTTTTCCCATCTAACAACCAGGTCCCTTGATTTTTCTTGACCGTCCATACTCCCTATCCCTATACAAAGGGAGAGAAAATTGTAGAATAGACTAGATCATATAATCAGATAAAAATAGTTCCAATAATAGCTATGATCTATGTAAACCTAACGAGGAAATCTAGAGCATCAAATGAATGATACCATTTCCGCCTTTTTAAATGTCATGATAGGGCAATAAAATTCAGCAAAGACGTGCCCATCCATAATCTTGAGCATACAAACGTAAGAAATGGAATACATGACCAGCAAAATGAATTGAATTCTTTGAAAGGTTTTCATTTACATCACAAAATACCAGTATGACTGTACATTTCTGATATGAAGTTACAGGGCTTGTTTATAACGTAAACCATATGTTTGTATAAATGACAAACGAAATAGCTAAAATTATGCTCACCAGTGTCACTAGCTGTAAACGATCATTATTATTATCATCAATCATTATTCAACCATTGTTGGAGGAAGCTCTCATGAATGAATTTCCATTAACCTCTGTTTGCTGTCATTCTAAATTTATTTCATGTTGATATGATCGTGTATGTTGTTACTTCTTCCCTCAATTTACCCTTTGGTCTATCTCTTTTTCTCTTGCCTGTTCTTGGTTGCCATTCTTTTAATTTTAGTGCGATATTCATTTCCATTTTTTTTTTAGATAAGCTTCTGTGATATCATTTGACTTTTGTTGTTTGTCGTACTATGTCGGCGTGTTTCACATTGTCACGTAATGTGAAATTGACCATTCTCCTGTCCATAGCACCCTGTGTTGTTCTTAGTCTGTGTTCTACATGTATTTGTTTTAGTTGATAACAAGGTCAGGGCTGTATCCAGGATTTGTTCAGGATGGATCGTGATCATAATTTTTGGACCGTCTCACGATGACATAAAAGCAAGATGTGATTAAAATGTGCCTGTCTATTTTGTTAATTAATTTTTTAAAGAGACCCTCTAAAAAAATCTGGGGGAAAAATTTGGATCTTTTAATTGGGGGGGGGGGAGTTGTAAGACCAACTTAACCCTCTCTCCTTGCATACATCCATGCAGGTGTCTGTTATGTCAATGTTGCTAACATGCACTGGTCAAATATCCTCGTTGTTGTTTAATGAGAATATTTCCTTGTCAGTTACTAATTCCTTTTACACAATAAAACATCTCGATCATCCTTAAATCTTTCCAAGTAGTTCTTCTTATGTGGTGTTCTGCTTTTCAAGGTTTGGCCCAAATATTTGTAACTGTCTACTTTTTTAAACTGTTGATGATCTCCCCGCTGGAAAGAACACAATGTCCCACAGAGTGTTCACAGTGTGTCCACATAGTGAAAACCCCCGAATTTAATAGTGTGAAGATAATTTCACACTGCGGTGAGGTTTTTCACAGAGTATTCACATAGTGATGTTCTGTCCCACACTGTGAATTGATTCACAACGTTAAAACGCTCAAATTTAACTCTTAAGAGATTTCACACTGTATTTACAGTGTATTTACACTGTGTTTCACATAGTCTTTCACACTGTGGGACACTGTGTACTTTCCAACAGGGCCACTCTTATGGATTTGTTTGCAAATGCATTATGGGAAAATTTTTAACCAACTTTTAATCAGAGGAAGAAATAAGAATTGATCACCAACTGTAACAATAGCGTGTAATTTTGTACGCAGATTTTGCTGAAACTGTCAGTAAAATCGATTGACGTCTAGCTTTGTTCTTGGTTATTATAGAAAGCATGCTATGATGATAAAGATTCCAGTAGCGAAGGTGAATATAACCCGATTTTACTGGCAGTTTCAGCAAAATCTGCGTACCAAATTACACGCTTTTGTTGACAGCTCGTATAACTGACTATCAGTTGTGCGCGTTAATTTTTGTTGGGCGTGGGAAACTTTTATACAATGAAGTTTAACTTCCTTCTGCAATCACATCTGTTCCTTCCATAAACTTGATATGCGTATGCTAAATTGATGAAGCAACTTTATTGTCTTTTATCAATAATTTTCTTTCTAGCATATTCTCTTTTTTTTCTTCAAGGTTCTTTGAGGATTCGTGAAGAATTTTGTATTGTTACAAGTGGTACTCTTTTAAACTTTAAGCTGGTTTCAAATCCAACGTAATCCTCGGTGTATATTGATTTGATTTGATTTGATTCATTTAATTTGCATCTTAGATTAGATCGCGTTTATTTTGCATGTGATGTGTGTGTGTGTGTGTGTGTGTGTGTGTGTGTGTGTGTGTGTGTGTGTGTGTGTGTGTGTGTGTGTGTGTGTGTGTGTGTGTGTGTGTGTGTGTGTGTGTGTGTAGTAGTGTGTGTGTGCGTGTGTGTGTTGTTGTGTGTGTGTGTGTGTGTGTGTGTGTGTGTGTGTGTGTGTGTGTGTGTGTGTTTTCGTGTTTTGTTTTTTTTTGGGGGGAGGGGTGGGTGAGAATTAACAATGAAAGCAAATAGTTTACCAAAATCAGGTTTTAAATTATATATATAAAATAATGGAGAGCTCCGTTCCAAGACTAGATAAATCCGCCTTTTACCA
>JZLH01S0065319.1:0-19798 GCA_001188425.1 Eucidaris tribuloides | reverse complement strand
AAAACGAAGAGAATTCGAAGGTGAAAGAACAGAAACACGTAGTCTAAACGCAGTAAAAGAATGAGCAACTAATTGGGTGGATTGCTGCATATATCTTACGTTTCGATAGTCATATTTTAAAAATGCATGCAGAGTTTGTGTTAGTTGAAAAAAAAGCGAGAATCGCATGTGTTCCATGGGTGATCAAATTATGACCACTATTTGATAAGAAATGGAAAACCGCTACTTTAATGTTTAATTGCATTTTCTAATCATCAAAATCTGGCTAACAAGATACGACAGGAAAACGTAATTTTAAATACCGCGTTTGTACAGGAAACGCGATTTAATTTATTGAAATTAAACGGATTAATATTTATGAAGTATAAATTAGACACGTTAATAGCAGTTCTCAATCATTTTTAAAATGTTTTTTGACAGACATATTTATGGCTGGATACCACCTTCATCTAACCTGATGAGAATAGCCAGAGAGAATCAGCCGATCTTCGCGAATAGAATATGCCAAGCCAATTAATATCCGAGTGAGACTACGGGGGAAAAAACTTATCGCTGCATGCAAAAAGTTGATATTGAATATTTCATTAATGTTGGGAACCACCGTGCTGATGTCCCCTTATAAAACAAGATACACATTTAATAATGCTTATAAAATAGACAAATTACGCAAGACTATGTGTAAAAACACAAATCGTGTTTCGATTGTATCTATAATATAAAATTGATAAGGCCGTTAACTAGTAACTTTGAAATAGATTCCTTTTTCAGTCAAAGCAAAAATATAAGTGTATTGATAGAATATTGTCAGCACGACAAACTGAATGTTGGCAATGATTTTGTGTTTGTAATAGAAAGTAATTTACTCTCAATTATTCTTTACTTGAAATAAATAGATGAAATTAACAGTATAATATAATACGAATAGTTTTCGCCTTGTTTTACAAATGAGGGTGATTGGTTCTCGTAAAGTAACATGTATAAATGATTGAATACTGAGTATTTCATTTCATTTCTTTGACAAGGAATTAAAGATGACTGGTGACAACCTCTTCATCCAGGGGCTGCTCACACGGTCACAAAGAAATCATCGATATCCTGATACATTGTGGCGCTGGCAAGTTGATATTCAAGTCAGTAAGACTGCGAATGAAACTGAATGATTATCATCATCATTTTTTTAATGTATTGCCATTATTACGATAATGATTGTTACATTATTCGGCTAAGAGTATTGAGTTTAATGTCCATTGACGTAAAATGTACAAGTCTAATCAACACTTGGAAGCTGAGAGAACAGAGACACGTCGTTCTTAAAAATGCAGAAAAGAAAAATCCCCCCCAAATTAGTTTGCTTGCCGCAGAGAGAGAATGTCTTTCCGTGAACAATCAAATGTATACACTATTCGATTAGCAAGTTAAACATTGATACCTTATGTTAATAACAGTCCTAAGCAAATTTAGAAAAATCAGCTATACGACATCCGTCAAAAAGTAATTTAATAATACAACCCGTTAGTGAAAAACGAGTTAAATTATCTAAAATTAATGAACTATTTTTTTCTGACTAGCAAATACTGAGTTGATAAATTCTCGGTCATTTTTTGATAATGTTTGTGCAACATAACACACACACCAGTTTCAATCTGCCAAACAAAAAAATGGCCAACTAGAAAATACAACCGAATCCTCCTTGATAAAAGTAGTGCACAGCCATTGTATATTCCGGATGAAGGATAGAAAACCAAACCCCTGTACGAAAAAGTTTAGTATGAATATTTCAATTCATGTCTGGGAATCCAGAGTGCTGATTCTCTTATCAAAAGGTTACACATTATTATGCTTATAAACTAGAAAAATTACTGCAGAATGGTGACAAAACCAAAAATCGGTGTTTCATTGTATCGTATAAATAAAGTTGTTTTGTTCTGTAAATTCTTAATGTGATTCCTTTTTTCAATCAAAATTAAAATAAAAGTGAAAACAGATGTCATGCCATGATCAGTCTAAGCCTTGCAATAATTTTTCTTAATTTGAAAAGTCAATTGGTCGACAGTAAACGTGTCATTAAGATACGAATAAGAGTTTTCCTTTTGTTCTTAAAGTGAGGTCATTGTTCCCTTGTAAAGTACCATTATAATATATGAAGTACTGACATGGTATTCATTTCTATGTCAGGATAAAGATGGCTGAGCACCTAATTCATCTAGCTGCTCAAAGGGTCCGAAAAATGCATCGATATCCTGATACCAAATGGGGCTCATTTGCAACTATTCCAAGTTATATACTAAATGAAACTGAACTCTACGATATAACAAAATAATATTTTGATGTAATGCCATTAATGGGACGGATAATTTTGCAGAAGATTGGTATCAAGTTGCATTGGTGTGCGTTGTATGGTGAAATTATAAAATTAGGTATACCTTGAACTGATAAGAGAACAGAAATACGTAAAGCGCGAAAATAAATACAATGAAAGAAAAAGAAAAATCGGCTTGCTGTATAGGTCTAACGTTGATAAGTCCAGCTATTTTAAATATGCATTCCAGGGTTTTGGTTTAATTGAACAATAGCGAAGAGCAGTAATCGTGAGCGAAATAGAATAGAAACATGGAAACCTGATTTACACTGCAAAGAGGCCTGGGGGTTGTTATGATTTAAAGACCACGGGTGTTAATGTAACACCGCTCAACGTCAATAGATAACACCGGAGAGGTGTTGAAACTACACATTGTGACTCCATAGAAAAAGTAATCACCGTATACGTTCTGTGGTGTTAATTTCAAACTTGGCAGCTGGATGATTTTATTAATTGACGCTACGCTGGTGTTTTAATTCAACAATGACACTACATGATGTTGATTTGACACCACTGGTGAGTTTAAAACACCGAGTCCGGTTGTGGTACTCTATTGAAGTTGGAGCGATTTGACTTTAGTGTAAATTTCCAACAATTTGTTTTCCAACATTAAGAATTAAGCGAACAGTTTTTATTCTTCTTGCCTGAAATTAAACACCAAATAAGAATTATAAGACACATATTAACACCCCTAAAAACAGTTTTAGATCGTGAAGTCAACACTCTGGTGTAAATGTAACACAATTAAATGAACAATGCAATTTAACCGCGTTGGTGTTGCATATTTAGCACCGTCCTTTTTTGCGGTGTACCTTTATGTTAATGTAACAGTTCTCAGCAAAGTAAAATCAGGCTCACAGCATAACGATAAAAAAAGAGAAGAAAACACGTAATTTTTACAAATAAAGCCATATTGCAAGTAAACATGAAGTAATAGTTAGTTTCAATCAATTATTTTATTATTCTGCAAGTATACATACGCATGAAATAACAGTTTGTAATGATTTATTTATGTTTTTTGAGAACATATTTATGTCTGACACCACTAACATCTACCTGAATATGAAAATGGCTACAGAACTGCCACCGATCTCCTGATACAAGTAAGTGATAGCATTAAATATCTGAGTGAGATACGAAAGACATGTATAGAAAACGAATATAAATATGTTCATGTCTGGAAATCCCACTTTTTGATTGTCTCATTAAACAATGTAACAATTTATAAAGTTTTATATGAATATCAGGTAACTCAAACTGATTAAGAAGCAAAATCGTGTTTCATTGGTGTTTTGAATATCATGATTAACCGTTTTTTCTGTAAATACAAGTGAATCTTTTTTTCAATCAAAGTTGATAATATCAGTGTAAAAGCAGTCAATGCGATGACAGACTGAATCTTGCAATGATTTCATTCGTGGTAGAAAAATATTTATCTCAGTCAGTTCTTAAATTGAGAGTTAATATGTACATTAAACGTACTGTTATGATTAACGCCCATAAGTAGTTTTTTTAAACGATGTAATTGTTGTTTGTTAAGTACAGTACAATATTTAACGTAGTGCTTATGGTATCTCATTTCTGTTGCAAGATAAAGATGGCTTGGAACACCACTTATTCAGCTTTTCAAAGGGTCAAAACGAATGCCATGGATACTCCTGATACACAATGGCGCCGCAGTTGATTATCCAAGTACTAACTGAAAAAAAAACACCCTGAATGAATATGTCAATAAGGTTTTTGATGCAATTGCCATTATAGCGCTAATATTATTCTGCAAGTGGCATGAAGTTAAATTGTCCATTTGTATGCCAAAGGTCACATTTAACATCCACTTTTCAAAGCTGAGTAAAATAGAACAAAGAAGTGATGATTATGCATTAAAAGAAAGATAACCAATTGTTCTTTTGCTGCATAGATTCGTTAATGTCAGCATAGTTTTAGAACCTATGCATTCAAGGTTTGATTTAATTTGATGTCTTTTTTTGAGCGATAAAATTATCAACATCTATCGAAATAATAAATGGAAACTGTACTTTATGGTTATTCAAAGTTCAAGCAATAAATTCGGAATAACAACATACGCCAGCAATATTAATTAATAAATACAGACGTTAGTGCTGGAAACGGGAGTTTAATTTTATTTAAAATTAACGGACTATTGTTCTGAACTATTAACATACGAAGTCAATAAACAGATAATCGATTTTAAATGCTGTTAACAACATATTTATGGCTACCCATCTTCATCTTCCTGGTGAAAATGGCCACAGGGAATCACCTTCCCACTGTAAAGAAGTAGTGCCTGCATTCAATATCCCAGTGAGAATACGGAAAACAAACTGTATTAAAGCTTCAGTGAAATGAATGTGGTGAGAAATTAAAAAAAAATGCCTTTGAACCAAACTGGTTGAAAGATAAACCAAATGTACCGCAGCTGGAGTGATCCTCCTGGCTGGAAGGATTTGCTTGAGTTTACCTACGAGAATCAAGCACAACTTGCCAGAGTTTAATTTTATTGCGCACGATTAGCTTTAATCCCCAAAAAGCAACACAAACAAATTGTCTGTACAAGGCATTATTGATGGACATTTAATCTTCAAGTTAGTCCAACTTTGACTACAAAATGCACAGAGTAAACCCTGCAATAGTTTACTTGATTCTAAAATTGTTTGCTCTCCCCAAGATTGAGGACTACCCCCAAATCATGTCATTTAAGCCTTAAGTTGAAGTATAAATATTTCAAGATAAGTGTCTGGAATCCAAACTGGCGAATGTTCTTAGTAAAACAAGTAACTTATTCATAATGCTTTACAAATAATAGGTTAACGCAGAAAAAGTGTAACATGTGTAAACAAGATTAAAACGTATTTCTCTTGTGGCTAGTAATATCAAATGAGAAACCATTGTTTTAGTAAAAATTGAGTAATTCCCTTTTTCAATAAGAAGTAGAATATAAGTGAAAAAACATAGGACCCAGCATAACAACTGAATGTTGCAATTATTTTGGTTCGTAGTAAAAAGTATTTATCCTCAATCAGTTCCTAACTGAATAGTAATAGGTGACATTAAAACGTATTGTTTAATGAAAACTATAATTCGAATACACTTTTCTTTATTAAAATGAAGGTGAATTGATGTTTTGTAAATGTACAGGACATATATAAAATGATATTGTAATTCATTCTTGACAGGAAAAGATGGCTGGACACCTCTTCATCTTGCTGCTTCAAAAATGGTCACAAAGAGAATGCACGATATCCTAATGGAATATCGTTCTGCAGTTGATATCCAAGTTAGTTAACTGAGATAACTGAAATAAATATTGTCCGTATTATTTTGATGTATTGCCATTAGTACGATATATATTATTCTTGACAGTGGCTAATAATTTACATTGCCTATTGTACTTAGAAAGTGCAAATTTACACAATAATTTTGAAGCTCTGGGAACGGGACCACGTTTGTGCTTGAATGCAGTAAAGAAAAATCCCACAAAATTCGGGCTGCGTATAGATCTAACGTTTTGATGAGTCAGCATATTTTAAAATATGCTTTTAGTGTTTTGTTAATTGAACCAAAAGAGACGAGCATGTCCTTTCCGTGAGCAATCAAGTATACACCAATCGATTAGAAAATGAAAACTGCTGCATTTATGTTTAATTAACAATTTAAGAAATTAATTTAAGGCTAAGAAAATAGACTGAAAAACTTAATGTTATCAAATACTTGCGGTAGTGCAAGGAAAACGCGAAAAATCATCTCTATAACTAATTACTGATTGTTCGTGACTAACTCAAACACACAGTTGATACCACTATTCTATGATTTTTTATGTTTTCAATCAACATATTCATGAGCTTGACAGTTATTTTAATCTACCTCATGAAAATAAACCACAGACCAATTGCATTGATCTACTGATAGAACAGGGGCCAGTGTTTGTACATCAAGTGAGAAGAAAGGAAAGTTATAATAGATCTTTTCATTCATTGTCTGGAAACCAAAGTGCCTATTTGTCATTTTTTAAAAGTAACACTTGTATTGCTTACTAAGTAGAACAAGTAATAGAGCTGGTACAAAAAAAAAACTCGTATTTTCATTGTTATTTATGAGAATCTATTATGTAAATATTAAGTTATGAATTTTTTGTTTCAGCCAAAATCGAATTTTAAAGTGAACAATATTCTAATTCTTTTGGTCAGGAGAAAATCGATGGAGAATCTCTGGCTCAAGATCTGTTGAGAACATCCACGAAACAATGCAGAGATATCCTGAAACAAATATATGGCCAAAGTAGAAATACCCCAATTAATCTGAATAAAACTGATACTGAGTCATGTATTTATTAAGATGTGTTTGGAAAGTCAAGATATGTCGACAGTGATAATAACAAGTTGGACGTCATACAGTTAAATTATATTTTAAAGCCAAAAAAATTTTGTTACAGCAAAATGGTTGAATAATAATACTTATAGATGATAAAGTAAGTCTTACCTCCTTTATTTCTTATTGTTAATCGGAATTACGTAAGTAAGATATAACCGGTGGAAATGTGAAGTTACTAAACCCACCAGGACGTGATTACGGCCCATAGTATGTTTGTAACTGAAATGAAGTCAAATTGTCCATTGTATGTAGAAGGTATGGCCGAATGACAAAACTTTTGTAGCGTGACATTAGCAAAGACAGATGCTGCTATAAGTCGTAAAACAAAGCATAATTTTCGTGTTTGATTCGTGTATTTATTGTTTATAATCTTTTACTTAAAATTTATATTTGTGTTTATGTTTTAGTTAAATACAAGCGAAAGCAGCCTGTTCTATATACGAAAATTAAGAGAAACACAACAAGTACTGGTTTGATGATGAAAAAAATCTTTCAAATCAAAATTTTAAACATTTTCCAAATTTTTCCAGCTGAGATATATTACATTTGCATTATAAATTGGACTAATTCACTTCATATGCAATATAAAAGTTGAGGAATTGGCAGTTTGAAGTACCCGACGAGTAAGCTCCGTTGCTGCAGGTGTAATGGCAAACAGGTTTAAACATAGTCCCACATATAGATTTTCTTGTTAGTACTTTGTCAGCAGTGGCGATTTGTGTAACAGATATGTCCCAAGTAACGAAGTTGTCTGTTGTTTTCATACTACTCTCTCTGTACTGTAAGTGACATTTCAGAAATACCATCTGCTTCACAGAAGTTTGATAAGCAGTCTTTGATATTAAAATGTTTGTTGTTCTGGCAAGTAAATCACCAGTACGTGCATGATAAATACCCATAAGCCTGCCCACATCCTCCCTTGGTCCCACTTCACTCCCTCGCCGAGGATCTCACACTGTTATATATGTGCCCCCATCGAGATTTTGCCCCTCCAAAACTAAACGTGTTCCGGCGCGCCTGCTTCCCACCTCCGGACGTATCCGCAATGCACACCTTCAAAACCAAACAACATTGTCTATTCCTTATAGGGTATTATTATGCTTTAATTTCTTATTAGAACAGGCTCTTCGCTTGTATTTAAACTAACATAAACACAAAATATATATTTTAAGTAAACATACTCATATAACAATAAATACACGAATCAATAACGAAAAATTATTCTTTGTTTTACGACATTATAGCAGCATCTGTCTTTGCTATGTCACCTCCAAAGTATTTTCATTTCGTCATACCTTCTACATACAATGGACAATTTGACTTCATTTCAGTTACAAAATACTATTGGCGTAATCACGTCCATGGTTGGGTTTAGTAACTTCAACATTTCCACCGTATATCTTAACTTACGTAATTCCGATTACAATAAAAGAAATAAAGGAGGTAGACTTACTTTATCATTATAAGTATTATTATTCAACCACTTTTGTTTAACAAAATTTTTGGCTTTAAATATAATTTACTTATGACGTCCAAACTTGTTATTACACTGTCGACATTTCTGACTTTCCAAACACATCTTAATAATACATGACATTCAGTTCAGTTTTATTCAGTATACTTAATTGGATTTCTACTTTGGCATATATTGTTTCAGGATATCTCTGCATTGTTCGTGACTGTTCTCAACAGCTTGATGCAGAGATCTCCATCGATCTTTCTCCTGACAAAAAGAATAGAATATTGTTCACTTAAATTCGATTTTTGGCTGGAAACAAAAAATTCATAACTTATATTTACATAATAGATTCTCATAAATACAATGAAATACGATTTTTTTTTTGTACCAGCTCTACATTACTTGTCTACTGTATAAGCAATACAAGTGTGTACTTTTAAAAAATGACAATAGGCACTTTGGTTTCCCAGACAAGAACTGAAATATCTATATAACCTTTCCTTTCTTCTCACTTGAATGTCAACACTGGCACCCTGTTCTATCAGTAGATCAATGCATTGTCTGTGGTTTATTTTCATGAGGTAGATAAAATACTGTCAGCTATGAATATGTTGTTGAAAACATAAAAATCATAGAATAGTGTATCAACTGTGTGTTTAGTAGTCACGAACAATAGTCAATTAAGTTAGATGAATATTTTTCGCGTTTCCTGCACTAACCGCAGTATTGTAACATTAAGTTTTCAGTCATATTTTCTTAGCCTAAATTAATTTCTTAAAATTGTTAATTAACATAATGGCAGCAGTTTCCATTTTCTATCGATTGGTGTCATACTTTGATTGCTCACGAAAGACATGCTCGTCTCTTTTGGTTCAAATTCAACAAAACACTAAAAGCATATTTTAAAATATGCTGACTCATCAAAACGTTAGATCTATACGGCAAGCCCGAATTTTTGTGGATTTTTCTTTACTGCATTCAAGCACAACGTGTCCCTGTTCCCAGAGCTTCAAATTATGTGTAAATTTGACACTTTCTAAGTACAATAGGCAATGTAAATTATTACCACTTTCAGAATAATATTATCGTACTAATGGCAATACATCAAAAAATAATACGACATATTTATTTCAGTTTCATTCAGTATACTAACTTGGATATCAACTGCAGAACCATATTCCATTAGGATATCGATGCATTCTCTGTGACCATTTTGAGCAGCAAGATGAAGAGGTGTCCAGCCATCTTTATCCTGTCAAAGAAATGAATACAATATCAGTTTTGATATATTGTCCTGTACTTTACAAACATCAATCACCTCATTTTAAATAAAGAAAAGTTTATTCGAATCATAAGTTTCATAACAATACGTTTAATGTCACCTATTAACTTTCAGTTAGGAACTGATTGAGAGTAAATACTTTTTACTACGAACAAAATAATTGCAACATTCAGTCTGTTATGCATGGCATGTTTTACACTTATATTCTACTTTTGATTGAAAAAAGGAATTACTCAAATTTACTAAACAATGGTTTCTCATTTATATTTATAGCCACAGAGAAATACGTTTTATCTTGTTTACACATTTACACTTTTTCTGCGTTACCTATCTATTTTATAAGCATTATGAATAAGTACCTTGTTTTATAAGACATTCGCCAGTTTGGATTCCCAGACACTTACTGAAATATTTATATTCAACCTTAAAGGTAAATGACATGATTGGGGATAGTCCTCAACTTGGGGTAAAAACAATTTTAGAATCAAGTAAACTATGCAGGGATTCTACTCTGTCAATTTTGTAGTCAAAAGTTGACTAACTTTAAGATAATGTCCATCAATATGCCTTGTAACAGACAAATTTGTTGTGTTGCCTTCTTTGGGGATTAAATCTATCGTGCGCAATAAAATTAAACTGCTGGCAAGTTGTGCTTGATTCTCCGTAGGTAAAACTCAAGACAAATCCTTCCAGCCAGGAGATCCACTCCAGCTGGTGTACATTTGGTTTATCTTTCAACCAGTTTGGTTCAAAAGGCATTTTTTTTATTTCTCCCAATCATGTCACTAAGCTTTAATACAGTTTGTTTTTCCGTATTCTCACTGGGATATTAATGCAGGCACTACTTTTACCAGGGGAAAGGTGCATTCCCTGTGGCCATTTTCACCAGGAAGATGAAGTGGCGTCAGCCATAAATATGTTGTTAAAAGCATTTAAAAATCATTATCTGTATTGACTTCGTATTTAATAGTTCAGAACAATAGTCCGTTAATTTTAAATAAATTAACCTCCCGTTTCCAGCACTAACGGCTGTATTATAAATTACATTTTCTGTCGTATGTTGTTATCCTAATTTAATTGCTTGGAACTTTGAATTAACATAAAGGTAGCAGTTTCCATTTATTATCGAATAGTGTGATAATTTTATCGCTCAAAAAAGACATCAAATTAAATCAAACCTTGAATGCATAGTCTAAAATATGCTGACCCATTAAAACGGTAGATCTATGCAGCAAAAACAAATTGTTAATCTTTCTTTTAATGCATATCAGCACTTCTTGTTTCTATTTACTCAGCTTTAAAGTGTATGTTAATGTGACCTTCTGCATAAAATGGACAATTTAACTTCATGCCACTTGCAGAATAATATTAGCGCTATAATGGCAATGCATCAAAACCTTATGACATATTCAGTTCAGGGTTTTTTTTTTCAGTATACGTACTTGGATATCAACTGCGGCGCCATGTTGTATCAGGATATCCATGCATTCGTTTTGACCACTTTGAACAGCTGAATGAAGTGGTGTCCAGCCATCTTTATCCTTGCAAAGAAATGAATACCATATCACTACTTAAAATATTGTACATGTACTTAACAAACAACAATTACATCGTTTAAAAACTACTTCATTCGTATCATAACAGTACGTTTAATGTCACATATTAACTCTCAATTAAGAACTGACTGAGATAAATATTTTCTACCACGAATGAAATCATTGCAAGATTCAGTCTGTCATGCATTGACTCTTTTACACTTATATTATAACTTTGATTGAAAAAAGATTCACTTGTATTTACAGAAAAACGGTTAATCTATGATATTCAAACACACAATGAAACACGATTTTTGCTTTTACATCAGTTCTGAGTTACTTGCATATTCTATAAACTTTATAAATGTGTACATTGTTTAATGAGACAATCAAAAATGTGGATTTCCAGACATGAAACATATTTATATTCCGTTTCTCATACATTTTCTTTCGTATCCTCACTCAGATATTAATGCTATCACTACTTTTATCAGGAGATCGGTGCAGTCTCTGTAGCCATTTTCATCAGGTAGATGTAGTGGTGTCAGACATAAATATGTTCTCAAAAAACATAAATAAATCATTACAAACTGTATCAGCTGCGTATGTAATACTTCAGAAATAATAAAATCAATTGATTTAAACTAACTTTACTTCATGTTTACTGCAATAATGGCTCTATTGTAAAATTACGTGTTTTCTTCTCTTTTTTTATCGTATGCTGTGAGCCTGATTTACTTGCTGAGAACTTTTAATTAACATAAAGGTACACCGCAAAAAGACGGGTGCTAAATATGCAACACCAAGCGGGAGTTAAATTGCCATTGTTCATTTATTGTGTTACATTTACACCCATGAGTGTGACTTCACGATCTAAAACGTTTTTTAGGGGTGTTAATATGTTCTTATTAATTCTTATTGGTGTTTAATTTCAGCAAGAAGAATAAAAACTGTTCGCTTAACTTCTTAATGTTGGAAAAAATTGTGGAAAATTTACACTAAAGTCAAATCGCTCCAACTTCAATAGAGTACCACACCGACTGGTGTTTAAACTCCACCAGTGGTGTCAAATCAACATCATGTAGTGTCATTGTTGAATTAACACCAGCGTAGCGTCAATAATATCACCAGCTGCAGTTTGAAATTAACACCAAGAAGTGTACGGTGATTACTTTTCTACTGCATCACAATGTAGTTTCAACACCTCTCGGTGTTATCTATTGACGTTGGAGCGGTGTTACATTTAACACCCGTGGTTTTAAATCTAACACAGCTCTCTTTGCAGTGTATCAGTTTCCATGTTTCTATCTATTTCGCTCACGAATTACATGCTCTTCGCTATTGTTCAAATTAAACAAAACCCTGGATGCATATTTAAAAATATGCTGACTTATCAAAACGTTAGACCTATACAGCAAGCACGATTTTTTTTTTCTTTATTGTATTTCGGCGCTACGTATTTCTGTTCTCTTATCATCAAAGGGTATACTAATTTTATAATTTCTACATACAAAGAACAATGCAACTTGATACCAATTGCTGAATAAAATTATCGTATTAATGGCCATACATCAAAATATTATTTTGTATATCGTAGAGTTCAGTTTCATTTAGTATACTAACTTGAATATCAAATGCAGCACCATGTTGTATCAGGATATCGATGCATTCTTCGTGACCACTTTGAGCAGCTAGATGAAGAGGTGTCCAGCCATCTTTATCCTGACATAGAAATGAATACCATGTCAGTACTTCATATATTATACATGTACTTTACAAGGAACAATGACCTCACTTTAAGCAAGGAAAACTTTATTCGTATCTTAATGACACGTTTACTGTCACCAATTGACTTTCAATTAAGAAAAAATTATTGCAAGGCTTAGACTGTCATGCATGACATCTTTTTCACTTTTATTTTAATTTTGATTGAAAAAGGAATCACTTAAATTTACAGAACAACAACTTATATTTATAGATACAATGAAACACGATTTTGGTTTTGTCACCAGTTCTGCGTTATTTTTCTAGTTTATAAGCATAATAAATGTGTACCTTGTTTTATAAGAGAATCAGCACTCTGGATTCCCAGACATGAATTGAAATATTCATACTAAACTTTTCGTACAGGGTTTGGTTTTCGTATCCTCACTCGGATATACAATGCTGGCACTACTTTTATCAGGAGATCGGTGTATTTTCTGTGGCCATTTTTTTGTTTGGCAGATGAACTGGTGTCAGCCATAATATGTTGCAAAAACATACAAAAATTGACCGAGAATTTATCAACTCGTATTTGCTAGTTCAGAAAAAATAGTCCATTAATTTTAGATAATTTAACCTCGTTTTTCACTAACGGGTGTATTATAAATTACATTTTCTGACGGATGTCGTTAGCCTGATCTAATTGCTTAGGACTGTTTATTAACATAAAGGTATCAGTTTACATTGCTTATCGAATAGTGTCATAATTTGATTGTTCACGAAAGACATGCTCTTCTCTGCGGCAAGCACTAATTTGGGGGGATTTTTCTTTTCTGCATTTTAAGACGACGTGTCTCTGTTCTCTCAGCTTCCAAGTGTATGTTAACTTTGATACATTCTACGTTCAATGGACAATGTAACTCAATACCTCTTGCCGAATAATGTAACAATATTATCGTAATAATGGCAATACATTAAAAAAAATGATGATATAATCAGTTCAGTTTCATTCAGTCTACTGACTTGAATATCAACTGCAGCGCCACAATGTATCAGGATATCGATGCATTCTTTGTGACCGTTCTGAGCAGCTGGATGAAGAGGTGTCCAGTCATCTTTATCCTGTCAAAGAAATGAAATGAATACATCAGTATTCAATATATTATACATGTACTTTACGAAGAACAATCACCTCATTTAAAACAAGGAAAACGTCATTCGTATTATAATTATACGTTAATTTCATCTATTTACTTTCAAGTAAGAATTAATTGAGAGTAAATACTTTCTATTACAAACAAAATCATTGCAACATTCAGTTTGTCATGCATGACATATTCTACACTTATATTTTTGCTTTGACTGAAAAAGGAATTATTTAAAGTTACAGATTAACGCCTTATCATTTATATTTATAGATACAATGAAACACGATTTTTGTTTTTACACAAGTCTTGCGTAATTTGTCTATTTTATAAGCATTATAAATGTGTATCTTGTTTTATAAGACAATCAGCACTGTGGATTCCCAGACATTAACTGAAATATTCATATCCAACTTTTCATGCAGGATAAGTTTTCCGTATCCTCACTCGGATATTAATGCTGGCACTATTCTCATTGGGAGATCGGTGCATTCTCTCTGGCTATTCTCATCAGGTAGATGAAGTGGTATCAGCCATTAATATGCTGTCAAAAACATTTTAAAAAATGATTGAGAACTGTATAAAGTGTCTATTTAATACTTCATAAATATTAATCCGTTAATTTCAAATAAATTAACATCGCGTTTCCTGTACAAACGGCTGTATTGTAAAATTACGTTTTCTGTCGTATCTTGTTAGCCAGATTTGATTGATTAGAACTGCCAATTAACATTAAAGTAGCGGTTTCCATTTCTTATCAAATAGTGTCATAATTTGATCACCCATGACACATGCTATTCGCTTTTTTTCAAACTAAACAAAACTCTGCATGCATTTTTTAAAATATGACTAATCGAAACGTAAGATATATGCAGCAATCACCAATTATTGCTCTTTCTTTTACTGCGTTTAAGCACTACGTGTTTCTGTTCTTTCACCTTCGAAGTGTACGCTAATATGATACCTTCTACACACACTGGGCAATTTAACCTTATTCCACTTGCAGAATAATACATATATCAGAAATACTCATTTTTGGCGTACAGTTCAGGTTCATTCTGTATACTAACTTCGACATCAACTGCGGCACCATGTTGTATCAGGAGATCGATGCATTCTTTGTGACCAAACTCAACAGCTAGATGAAGAGGTGTCAGACCATCTTTATTCTGTCAAAGAAATGAAAACCATGTCAGTACTTTTTATATTGCAAGTTTCTTGATAACTGGTTGGTCAATTACGCATCATGTGATTTATGATACTCCAACTAGATCCATTGAGATGCCGTCCTTGTGTTGTCAATCCGCTGAATAGTAACTATTCGGCGGATTCACGTCACACATAATGACGTCAATCCGCGAAATGGTTGATTCACCATGAGGGAAGTCTTGCATTTAAAACGCCCGACCCCGAGAATTTATGTTACAACTAATCGACATCTGAGATTGAGGCCAGCCTAAGTAAACAAAAGCACTGGGCACTAATTCCCTCCCAGGGAAGCGACCTTGACAGGGTGACAGATGAGTATGACAGACGGAGAGAGTGTGTAAGATTGAAGAGTGAAAATGTTGTTATATCGCCAATTCTGGGTCATTTTCCTTCATTCGAAGTTTAATTTAGGTCTTCATCTACCATATGAGTACTTTCTGGACATTTTAACATCTTAAAACAAATGAAATACATAGTTCCTACTTCCCATTTCTTTTCAGGCAGTGCTATATGGTAAGAGTCTGTTTACACTATTACGTAAGATGATAAGGATTGCTAGTGATATCCAAAGCCACTGCCTCGAAGATTAAAGAGTGAAAAATGTTGTTATATCTCAAATTCTGAGTCATTTTCCTTCGTTCGAAGTTTAATTTTGGTCTTCATCTACCATGTGAGTACTTTCTGGACATTTTAACATCTTAAAACAAATGTAATACATACTTCCTACTTCCCATTTCCTTTTAGGCAGTGCTGCGGTAAGAGTCTGTTTACACTATTACCTAAGATGATGAGGATCGCAGGTGTAATCCAATACTACTACCTCTCAAGCAATGGTGATAGTCACTGTTAAAACTTTTAACGTGTCATTTCGATAGCGGGTGGGGACCCTTATACAGAAATCGCCAATGGTATCTTCTTGGTAACCATTGTATTTCATTGAGTAACCAATGTATCTCAAATGGTATTATGCATTGATCAATGTAATGTAATGGTGTCTGAATGAGTGTTCGCCTCAATGGCTAGATGTTAATTCAATGGTGATTCATTTATAGTTTGTATGGTGAAGTGAATGTAGTCAATGGTCAATTGGTGTTTTCTCAATGGTAGATGGTATTTTCAATGGTAATCTTAATGGGTTTCCTCAGTGGTAGATTGTAATGAATGGTATTATTTATGATGTCATAATGCGTAGTCCAATGCGTCAATTGGGTGTTTTCTCAAATGGTAGATGGTTTATTTCAAATGGTATCTAATTTGGTTTTCCTCAGTGGTTAGATTGTAAATGAATCGTATTATTTTATGAGTCAATGGTAGTCTTATGGTCAATGGTGTTTTCTCAATCCTTGTAGATGAGTATTTCAATAGTATCTAATGGTGTTTCCTCAGTGTGTTTAGATTGTAATTTGAATGGTTTATTTTAGAGGTCAATGGTAGTCCTTATGCGTCAATGGTGTTTTCTCATATGGTAAGATGGCTATTTCAATGGTATCTAATGGTGTTTCCTCAGTGTAGATGTAATGAATGTATTATTTCATTGAGTCAAATGTAGTTCCACATGGTCAATGGTATTTTTTCAATGGTAGCATGGTATTTCAATGGTAATCTAATTGTGTTCCTGATATTGCTGTTGCCGATTTGAGTCTGTGCAAAGATTTTAGTGATTTTATCCTTGAAAAAAACAAAATCATTTATAAATCCGGAATAAGAAAAAGATTAAAATAATAAGTATTCCATTATATATTTTTTATTCAAATGTTTTAAATCCTATATGAAAAAGTACTTATTTCAGAGCTATTTCCACTTTCAATCATTACGCGATCGAAGGCTGGGCGTCAGCCATTTTGAATATACTAGGCGCGATCATTTTTCTCGGAAGACAAGAGTTTCGGCGGTGTGCCTCTGTTAGTTTTGACAGCTGTTGACTTTCAGCTTCAATTTCTTCATATTGATTTTGAGTGGAAGAATAATTGTCTATAAAGATGCGTAGTAATGAGATGATTTGATTCATACATGTTTTGTACAGTGTATATCCTTCAACTCTCAGAAAAGAGTGAAGTTGTTGTGCACGCCAAGGCCTGCATTGTCTAGTCCGGGTCCAGTTGTTATCCCTGAGTTGGCATTTTTCATGTGTGCACTACTGAAGCGTGCATGTGATATGAGGTCATTTGCATTTCTAGTCAATTACGTGGCTTCGTGCTTGGTTATTTACTTAATAAGCCTGGGATTATACAGCTGCCACTGTTCCGTTCTATCTGGTGCTTTATTAATATAGCCAAGTCAAGATTCTTATTGTGAGATTTTAGTTCTATATTCTTATTCTATGATTATCTGCATGTATGTATTTGTTTGATTAGAATCAATGCACATCGCATGGTCTTGTCCCTTTGTCTGTCAATGGAATCCGGGACTGACTTTTTTTTTATATTAATTAACTTTAGATCTAGTCATATTAATAAGTGTCTGTCATACTTCTAGTCCTTTAAGTCTTGCAAAGCATTTCTCAATACATTGCAAGTTAATGTTTTTTCTATATTGTCTGTAAATAAAATATATACAGTCCTCTAGAATTTATTGTTGTGTGGTTGTTTGTAGATTTTTAAGCAACAGTGTTAAATATTTTTATTTTTCATTAAGTTTATTACATTTAAATTTTGTTTCATGTAAATGTTGTCAACCGCGTCAGGGCTCGGTACTACCTTTACTAGTTTACTTTGTACATGTATCTAGTATCTATATTTGTTATATTCATTTTCTGAAATCTTTTATTATGACTATACGTGCATACTTGCCAGATTGTGGAAACATATAAATACTCAAGCCAGTGATCACAAGTCCATGGGCCACCGAGAAAGCCACGTACGGCAGTTGGCAGGCCGATGAGATGAGCCGATTGAGTGTACAACCATGCCAAGCCAAGGTGATAGTGTTGATGACTATTTGAGACAGGACGTGTGCATTTACTTTGCAAAAATTTCTCACAACAGCGTCTGTATATTTCAATGTCTGCATGGTACTGATTTATTCATAACATGCAGGATCAATCCACGATGCCTGAGTATTCAAGCTTTTTCAGAGCTATACATTTTTTCAATTAAGAGGATCCATATTGGTTTATAGTGCTCAACAAAGCACGAATAATAATTATTTTTTCTTGCATGTACACCTAGGCTAAGTTGTTATGTAGGTATGTGCAATCACTCTCAACTCTGAGTCAGTTCACTATCCTTCTTCAGTGAACATACCATTAATCCATTCCATTTAACGTACTGCATTCTTAGTGTAATGGAGTAGTATATTCAATGGGTGGATTAGCTGAGATCGTTGTGTATAGGTGTAATCGAGTGCGATTATGGTACGTCAATGGTGGATGTATGGTAGTCAATGGTCGTTAGTTGAATGGGATGTCAATGGTGGATGGTATTGGTTTATTGTTTTATGTGTGGGATATGTCAATGTTAGTCATAATTGAGTGGATTATGGTACTGTCAATGGTGATTAGTAAACTGTAATGTGTGGATGGAGAGTGCGGTGTATGTAGAGATCAGTTGGCTGGATGTGTGATTTTAGTCAATTTTACATATCCCAATTGGTAGGGCACTATGACACTATCCAGTTGAGCTCCTGAGTTGTGAGCTTACCATTCATATGCAAATTTAATTGGTCAATGGTGCTACCATTGGGTGGAGAGGACTACCACTGGTTTACCATTTGAATGGTACCGAGTTGAATTACCATTGGATTATGCAAAAGGTATTAATTGGTCCAATGTGTCCTACCATTGGTAAAATACCATTGATTTTACCATTGAACTTACCATTGACTACCATTGGATATGCAAATGAAGGTTCCAAAAATTTAAATTAAGTTCAATGGTGTCTCAATGGTTATCTTCAATGGTTTTCAATGGTGTGTGTCCAATGTGGTCCCCAATGGTGTTTCAATTGGTGGTTTCAATGGTGGTTTCAATGATTTCAATGGTATACCATTGAAAATTTCTGTAATGGGGGATACCCCACTCTACCTCATGATAAGACTTTGTACAGTTTGCAAGACGGCATCATGTTCGCTATAGTGGAGTGTGAATTTTAAGAAAAAAAATATGAAACGCTGCAATCCGTTAGCGTTGCTTTGCAACAAAGTCCAGTAAATACAACCGTTTCGTTTAGAAAGTGTTGTGGTCGCATTAATTGGCCATATTATCATTAAAATTAATAAATGTTCTTGAATTGTTGTGGTGAATTTGCACGTTCACTTCTCTAGGAAACCTGATAACCAAATGCGTGTTTTGTATCTCGAGTGAAGGCATAATTTGTGAGTATTAATATGCTTAATTCTTAATTGTAACCATAAATTAAAAGAATTTTTCTTGTTTCGCCTCGTGAAAGATATTATAGCGTGCTACAAAGCTCATATGGTAAGTGATCTAGCATTAATTATTATTGTTAAGTATTAACACTGGTGTTACTTTCTGTCGTTTAGTTGTTCTGTTATTTAATTGTTTGCGTTGTTAGGTTGTTTTTTGTGTTGAGTGTGTGAGCTTAGAATAACAGATTAAAATTAAGAATGAGGATTTAAATTAGTATTGTATACGGCTTGATGAAATTGTTACATAAACTAACTGGAGCATTACGTTTTATGGAAATTGATATCTATTCCGTTAGCGCGTCTAAAACATATCGGTAGCGCGGTTATTATGTCGTGCCTGGAACACACCGT
>JZLH01S0065315.1:23026-35541 GCA_001188425.1 Eucidaris tribuloides | reverse complement strand
GGAGCAAGTAGCTAACATTTTGAACTGGAAATATTGTTAAACAATGCCTTTAAAATACAACCCACCATCTTGCTGTAAACTCCCATCCACCATGGCAAGAAGCCTGCCAGTGCTTCATCATTTTGATGTTAAAGACAGTGGCTTTCAGTTTATATCAACCATCGCAAATCTCTCCAAAATGTGTAAATGCACAACTCATCTTAAAATGAGTTTACATTTTACAGAGTAAAATCCATGTACATTTACAATGAAACAATGGAGTAAGATACTTACTCAAATTTGGGGCATTTTACATTATTCATTCTTCTGATCATCAAAAAATGTGGGAATGAAATCTAAGCACTGCCTCTCTCCGTGTACCCAAATCCCAATTCTAAATCAGAGGCAAACTGATCAGAATAGCTAGTTTACAGGGAAATGGCAAGATTGGGTGTAGTCCTCAATTTAACGTGTAGGATACAAACCAAATAAAGTAGTATGCAGGCCATTTTCAGTTTCTGTTCTGATCATTTGTAAAAGTCAATACATTTCCTCTTTATGTATAGCCTAATTGTTATCAAAAAAATGCTGGTGATGGTGAAAATTTAAAAATTTGTTGTGTAGCTCTAGGGGTCACTTTTTAATAGGCGGAGATTTAATTCAATGCTGGTAAATTATGCTTATTTCCCCTCAAGCAAAAAATTTTATGCTAGTAGTGTCTCTGATAAGGTCTAAAAATAATGCCCTGACAAAATTGCAGTTTAAAATGATCATAAAGCACTTTTACAAAGTGAAAATCATGGAGCGACCATTCCAGTCTTCCCCTCATAGACTGCTGTGTTATAGAATTTGTATCCACAGGACAATAATTCAGGTGCTCATTTTCATCTGTACTTATTTTGCTAGTGACAGCATATCTGCTAAAAGTTTTCTATTCTAGGGTGATTATTTTTGTATTCATCATGTACTGTAGCTCAGATATCAAAGTTTGACAAATTTCTGAATGGGTAACTTTTCACAATGTTAAACAGTGTCTTTAAATTATGGAAAATGAAATACATATCTTCTTTAAAAAATCTGTGTTGGCCTGTTATGTCTAGATCTCATACTTTGATCTAGACAGGACAGGAAGGTTAAAAATAATACATGAATATTTCTTGAGAGGAAGTGATTTTTTTTTTTGACATTTGATTTAGAAGTGGCCATTTCCTTATAGAAAATAATGTATTCACTGTGCACACATGTACATGTATGTCATTTGGTTTAACTCTGGTAACATTATTTATACATTGAATACCTACACATTGTTAAACACAACATTGACAAAAATGTCCTCAGTGGCATTAAAAGAAAAGAAAACAGAAATTCACACAATTTTATCAAATTGGTATTTGAATTGAAAACTTTCTTGAAGGGGGAAGTTGACACTTGACAGAAACTTTGTGTTTTATAAGTTAGACCTGTCAGATATTATAGCCATCCAAGAAACATGCATTTGCAGGTAATGGCGGCAACGTACATGTACATGTATATTATGCATTGCTTAATTTACTGATTCATGTGTGTTACTAATACTAGTGTGCTTATTTTTCTGCGTTCATAGGGAGGAAGTAAATCAGCAATTTCACACCTTGCTTTGTAGTCTAATCAACATGCAGCATGCATTATGCTCCAAAAATAATATTATCTCTGATTTAATGTCTGCAAAGAAAACATTACCCACTATTTTCTCTTCCCCTTTCATTTTAGTGAAATACCACCCAGTTATTCCCTCTCTCATTTCCCTGTATTTATTTTTAATGAGAGGCCAAGCCATGTCCGTTGATCATTATATGAGTTACACTGATAATTAGACATACAGTATGTGGGCTAGGCAGAGATGCCAACCGTTACGTTTTTGCCGTATTTTTACGTTTTTTCACCCAAAATACGGCAGTACGACTTTGGCCATCAAAAATACGATTTCCTGACTTTCTGTCATTGTCCTGTTTTTGTCCTGTTGGCTTTCCACATGTGATCTTTGCTAGTGATCTTTACACGCAGATTTGCATGCAGTTTGTATATTGTGTAATGTATTTGCAGTGTGTGCACGTGAAAGTGTGATGATCTCTCTGTGATCCCCATGTGTGCTGTACATTGACCTATCAAGTGCGTGTGTGCTGCTAGCACGCACGCATTTCCAAGATCTCAGGTAAGTTGAGTTGTGTCCATCATAGAGTTAGTGTAGGCAAAGTTCTCCAGTCCCATTCATATAAATTGGTGTTAGTGTGTATGGTACTTGTCAACAGGAGTGCAAGTCGGAAGTTACGATCAAGTTGGCCCCTAAATCGTATTGTACAAACCAAGAATAGCAAGAAAAAAGATATAATGAGGAATAGTTTGGACACTGAAGAAGGAAAACATTAAGTATTTTTAAAGTCAAAGACTGAAGAGAAGGAGCAATTTTGCCATTGATTTTGAGGTGAGTAGTTTGGAAACACATTTCTGGGTCTGAGTTGCAACAATTATGTAGTCTCTATTACAAAATACGACTTTTTTAGGCATGTTTAGTACGATTTTAGAGTACTGAAGGTTGGCATCTCTGGCTAGGTTATTCCATGTGACATGTGTATTTGTTCACCCAGATGTAGCTTGTGTAATCTCCATCAGTACACAAGTGTGTTATATCACATTTTCTCTTCATGTCCAATCACATACAAGTTGGATGATATGCTTTGGTAGAAAACTAATGAGGCAACAGATAACTTTATCTGAGGTGTGTGATGTAGACACCTCATGTGAGTTGAACAGAAACATTTAATATCTCACAGGTGCTTCACCATGCAATGTGAGATGGAAAATATTAATGCAGTGTCAATCAGGAGCGGAGATTTCATGTGACAAGGTGGGGGGGGGGGGGCAAAAACACTAAAGGTGAAATAATAGTACCCTCTTGTGGGAGAATTCCAGGACACATTTGTTAAAAGTGGACATTGATTTTTGTGATTAAAAATTCCCCCTCACCCACATTATGAAAAATTATAATCTATTTTCTTTACATTTATCCGTTGAATAGGTTTGCTGATTACAAAATCTTGCCAAAAATGCTAAAAAAAAATTATATATATATTAAATTTCCAAAATTGAGGTTGGGACACAACCCCCCCCCCCCAGCCTTTGATCAAGGCCTCGGGGCTTAATGATATTTTCCCCGTCAGCGCGATACCCCACTAGCACCTGGAATGAGACTAACCACGCTAACCCCAGTGACTACACCAGCGAGGGGCAAACAGCCAATCTTTCAGTGCGCCAGGAGTGTAGGCATTATAGTTAGTCTCTTTTTAGGCGCACTGGATACAACTACTCAGAGGCTTAAAGTGATAGGCTAACATTGTGGAGCTTCAATTTAAAAAATTGTCAAACTTTGATATCTGAGCTACATAGTAGTGTTCAAATGGACAAATAAACACCCTAGAATACAAAAGTTTGGAAAGTTACTCTGCCAATGGCAAGTTATACATGAATAAACAATAAAACTCGGGGCGAGTTTTATTAACCTAGGTGTACACACAGTAAGTCTATGGGAGGAAATGGGCAAGTGAATCTGGTCAACTTATGATTTTCACTTTTTTAAAGCACTGAATAATCATTTTGAAATACAATTTTTTCAGGGCTTCATTTTTAGACTTTATCAAAGACACTGGTAGCATGGGGAATCATGCGGCTCAGATTTTTTTAACTGTGGTAAATGTTAGCCAATACGTTTAAAGACGTGAGGGACATACCCGCACCCACAATGCCTTGTCAAAAGGCTACCCCCCCCCCCCCAATCGCTGCCCATGGTATTAATGACCAATCATGATAGTTCACTTTCCAGATTAAAATCTGTTTCTATACTTCTCCAATAAGTGAGACTTTTCACTTGCAAAAACATCAAATGCCATTGAAAATTATAACACACATACACAAGGGGCTTGGGATGAAACCTGGTCCTGGGTCATTTTTCAGATTTTATTTTCTCCTAAATAGCCAGTAAGCCAATAAGAACTCACTGTAAGACAGTAAGATTTAGCATTTTTGAAATAAAAAATAATAAACTAGTAATAATCACTAGCAATGCATGTGTAATGTACTGATGTATGACTACACATTAAAAGAATTTGGAATCAAGAAACTCATAAAATATAAACAGACTTGACCTTTACGGCAAGCTCTTTACTGAGAGTGGGTATGAGGTATGACATCTTGGTAGGGTTAAATAACACGTCTTGCATCGTTAGTTGGAGATGACCATAACTGCCTTTGATCCAACTAAAGGTTTGATATGTTTACTATCTGTGTAATATTTCTCTTTGCCAGCATCTCTTGTTTCCTTTTTACACATGTTGGGCACAGTGGTATCGTTCATGAGATAGAAAACTGGGATTTCTCATCACCTACATGATTGTGAATTTATGATCATGTCCCCCTGACTATTTGCATTGCACTTTTTTGTGTGTTGTTTTACATAACAGATCACTTATATTTACCTCATAGTGTTGTATGCAGTAATGAATTTATACATATCTATTTGATTGAATGATTGATTGATTGATTAATTGATTGATTGATTGATTGATTGATTGATTGATTGATTGATTGAGGAGAAACATAATAACATGAGGTTAGTCACCAAAATTTCATGTGGGTGCAGCATTAGTTTGTTTGGTCTGACTCTACTGGCAAAACAGGGAATAACTGGAAAATTAGCAAGAGAAAGAAAATATGTACACATGTTACTAGACCAGTTGTACCGACACTCATTAGATGATATTTTTCCACTACAATATGTCAAATCTTGTTATACTGTGCCAAGTTAATATGAGGGGTGTTTACATAATTCTGCCTGAGGCAAAGTGTTACTGACCAAGCAGATAACAACTGTTACAACAATATCATACTCCATGACATTTTAATTAAAACAAAATCAGCAGGCCAAGTCATCACATTTGTCCCCAAAACCAGAGATAGAAGAAGTCGGGTGAAAAACAAACTAGTTGAATCAGGCTATATCATATCAAGTGGAGCCCAGTGCTATGCCAGCTGTACAGATTCACTGATTTGTCAAATAACACAAGAAGCTGCCCACATTTTTCCCATGCATCCATTTCCTGCACACACTGAATAATTACGTCGTTCATGTTACTAACCAAATATAAAAATCAGGACGCAAGTTTAATACAGTGAGTCAATGGACTCAGCTTGCCTCCGTATTCATTTTCATTAAAATAAATCAAACAAAAATGAAACTAACTCGGATTAATGGCAGGAATGTCTTCTTGTAACTTTTCCGGCAGATTCCAGCGATGTTAGCGAACAGCTTGGGGTCTTGTAGAAGCCAAAGAACTTGGCAATGTGGCCAATTACGGCCGTTTCTCCGCTGCCTCCGTTCTTGTGAATACATTATCACGTATTGCCAATTACGTCTCAAAAGACGGTATGTCCAATAGCAAAACACTTGCAACAATCTAAAATGTTGATTAGGGACCCACAATGCACCATTTTTGTTTTCCTTCGAGTGTATCTCGGCCATAACACATTGAGGCAACACGGTAATAAGGTGGGTATTGCAGTACTTTTGAATTTCTTGAGACGTATAGCCGAAAACGAATCTGTGATTTCAATGGACGGGAACATGCTCGAAAATGCCTCAAATGTACAGGTAAATGGCATTGATTACTTTTGTATTTCATTTTTTGTCAATTGCATTCTGATTATTGTTTCCTTCTATTCCTGTC
Organism: Eucidaris tribuloides; assembly: GCA_001188425.1. Lineage (NCBI taxonomy): Eukaryota > Metazoa > Echinodermata > Echinoidea > Cidaroida > Cidaridae > Eucidaris > Eucidaris tribuloides. The sequence continues at coordinate 29,806 of JZLH01S0065315.1, read as the reverse complement.
AGTTACAGTCTTATAACTACAAATTGACAACAAACTGCTAATTTTGTAGGAGGGGATTACCTAATTGAAATTATTATTTCAAACTTGAGTTTTAAAATGTAAATTTACGATATTAGCTCAATTATAAGTTATTTTTCCAAATGAAATTAAAAGTAACGTGTTAAAGGGATAACAAAGCTTTTTGATCTTACATTTGTAGCTTTAGCTTTCAGTATTAATAGTTGATTCCCTATGATTTGTTCATATTGATTTGCAGATCAAAAGCTATCCCTTCAGCGTGTTTCTTTTTTTAAAGTCACTGGGAAATTCTGTAGTACCACTGTACCAGTAAATTGTTTATTAGTTATTTATATTCCTAATATCGCAATTAAGATCATCATCCTATTACGTATTGACTAAATTATGTGAAGTTAACATGAGTGGCTTCATCGCTTCTCTCTAGTTGTATGGCTTCATTCAATAGAAATGGACCGTCTCTCGTTTTTTTTTTTTTTTTATCTGATTGAATCTACTGCTAGTAGGTTCCAAACACCATGATATCAGCACATTGTTAAAGGCCACAAGGTACATAATACCAATGTTGAAAGTTGAAAGAGGTAAAATGATGGGACTCTCCATTAATTGCCACTGTCACTTCATGGTATAAATGAGTTGCATTCCCGGTATTGCCACCGCTTTGCTCAGAAATCTGGGCGAAGTGCCAGAGTGACGCGTTGGCTCCGACAACAACATCACCGCAATCTCAGTCCGGACCGTGCCCTGCCAACATGCACCGATGAGTCTCGATTGACAGAAATTGTCCTCTATTGGCCCAGGCCTCATTCATCCCGCATTCCAGAAGTGTCGTTTGCGAGTTCCTGTCCTTCTGTTTGTCACAAGATGGTCAACATCATCTACCAGATGTTGGGCGATGCTGTCTGTCTGTGGATTATGTGTACGCGTGTCAGTGACACGTTTGAAGATAATTGACTTCAAAATTTAATAGGTTGAAACATTCTGTCTTGGTATATTGTAGTTACTATATTTTAAAAAAATGTAGTTCATGTAAATACAGTCAAATAATTTGACGAAAGTATCTCTGTATGTAAAAATGTAACAATTTCATTGAAGATTATATTTAGGCCTCTATACTGTAGATCAATTTGAATTAAGTCGTTTCTAGAACTTTACATTCACCACATTTGAAACCAAAATATTGCAATGATCTTTGAGTGATCTGGCATGGAAATGCATAGGCCTATACATTACCAGGTTTTTAAAAGGAAAGACATTTAACGAGCTCTTTGAAGTGAACGTACTCTTCACAAACAACTAAAAATTTCAGAGTTTATTTAGGTTATTTCTGATTGGAAGCTTATTAACCTGTTAGCTCCAAGATTCTGTATTTCCCGTAGATTTAATACACGACACATCTAGTTCCAGTAGCCAAGTGGTTAATGCCTTAATCCAGAAACACTGGTACGTTAGCATGATGTCAACGATTAGAGCTTGTATGTACATTTATTCTTGAAATTAATGTTTTCATCACTTTTTATTCATTTTCCAGTTCACTTAAAAAAAATAACACAGACATTGAAGTCTTTGACCTCATCAATCATCATCAACACTAAGTCGTGTATATAGGGAACTGTGATTTGACATGCAGATACTGCATATCAGAATTTCAGTCATAATACCAGGTAATCCCAGATTTCATCTGCAAGATAAGAATCCACCGATTTTAGTAGCCTGTTCTATCTCAGTTTTCTAGTCTATCGCCTGCTAAATCTTATCAAAACACTGGATTCTTGTTTGATGCAGAATATTACAGAAAGTGTAAGTAGGATTTGTTCATTGATCTAGAATTACATTTCGTAGGAGGGGTGGGATTGAAACGATATCAGTCAACCATCAAGTAACTTATCGGTGGCGCATTCGGTTTCCAATTGCTTCCTGTCATGAATATAAAACACAAGTGTGTGAATATATGAATTCTTCTTCGTATAGATGTATTGCATTTCATATCCGTAAACTAATATTGATTAAGTGGATTATGATATGAAATCATGTGTTGATTGTCAAGTCATTTTTGAAGTCATTCTTTGTTATGTTCTTTATTATAATGTATGGCCAGATCAGATAATCACAGTAATATGATAGCCAAGTGGTGACAACAGTCATAATAACAAACATAAACATATTGTATAATTTGAATTTTTATCTTTCCAGTTTCCATAAGTAATATTAAACTATTCAAACAAAATAACACATCTGACATACAGTAAAACATGCATTAGCTGCATAAAATTTGAATTATTTGTTTGAATTGCAACAACTTGAATTGATCATGGCTATATATCTTTTTTTTCACATCAGTGACTTGAGACAAAACGAAGTATGTTCTGATATACGTATGTCAGTACTAATCAGTGGCATGGTATGTACAGAATGTCATTGATGAATGTACAAAGATCAAAGACACACACTGTTTCCAGTATACATGTAGGTATGTCTTGATACACCACGTTTGATCATAAGATTGGTGGTAAGTTTTGTGATGTCCAGCTAGCCCCCTCCCCTTCCCCCCCCCCCCACTGCCCAGATCTCATGACAAATCATCATGAGTGACAGATCATTGTGCTGCATGGATCATTCAGCAAAATGGTATGCCAAGTACCAGATGTGACAGTCTCAATTCATGAATACAGATCTTTATTGGTGGTGATGCGGCAACAAAGGGGTCATCACTGGTAGTAAGCCAAGACCATGGTTGCGTGACTTGCATCACACTTCTGACCAATGACTTATCCATTTCTGAGTAATATTGATTCCTCTTTCTTACGTCATGAGGGATTGTTTGTCGAGTGTTATCATACTGTATTTCTGTCTTAGCTCATCATGGTACATGTAGATGATTTTAAAGTGTACAATTTGGAAGAAAAGGATATTCCAGCCATCAAAAGCTATTATTTATTCATTTATTTATTCATTCATTCATTCATTCTTTCTTTTTTGCTTTTTATAGCAGTTGTTTATGCTCAAAGTAAAGTTTATTTCATAGAAAATACCTTTGGCAGAAAAAAGTATTGATTGTAAATACAAATCATGCAAATAATTGGAAGGGGCTGCTGATAAGCAGCATAACCTTGGACTATTTGTTTCTGAAGATTTTTGTTAGTGGGTGCTGGGGGGGGGGGGGCTCAACTGGTGACTGCCATTATCACCTACATGTAGCAAACTTGCTCAAAACTTGCTATGAAGCATTTGGGCTTGTTTCATGAGTATTTTAGGGTTAAAATCCAATGACAACTGTGTAGGGGGATCATTATCCAGAGCATTTTCCACTCTGATGATCCAATAGAGTGTTAATTATCACTGAAATTATTGATTCAAGAGAAAATATTAGGGGTGGGGCTATGCATGTGTTTGGAAATTTGGCCCACAGTGAACTCATTATGGGGGCTGGAGTACCGTTAGTTGGATAACCATAAAACAATGGGTGATGGGCTCCAGTTTGAAGAAAACATTGAGCAATAGAAATGGCAGTACAATTACACCTGCACAGTCTAATGTAGCAGTTGTGATATGTCTCGCAGGTATTTAATTTCACCCCTTCATTTTACATTGGGGTCCCTATCTTCCAGAACTATAGCCAAGACTGTTTTGTGATATCAGATATGTTATCATTGGCAATGCTAAAATATCACACATCCAGCTGTCCGGATGAAATATATCTTCTTTTCTGTTGCACTCAGTTGGTGATCGGTATCCTATTATTGCTGTACGCAAGGAGTCATTCACCATGGGTATCCAGGGGTACTGTATCTGTGAAATTTTTTCTGGGTGGGTTGTGATCAGAATTTGTTGGATCTTTTCACAATGGGATAACAATAAGATATGATTAAAATGTACCTGATCAATGCTTTTTCATTTAATGTCATTGTGAAAAGGTCCTTAAATGTTTTTAAAAACAAATGTGGACCTTTTGACATTTTTGGGAATGGGGTCATACAACCCCTCCCCCCCCCCCTCCCCACTACACCCATGGTATCATGGTGGATATACATGTAGCCAACCTTTCATTTTATCATAATGATGCCAAGAATAATCGTGACTGCTATGACATCTGTGCGCATGCATAGTTGTGACATTAACTCAGCATGAATGTCAGTAGGGTGTATAGGATTGATAGGAAACTGAGATAGTATTGATTTAGAATAACCCCTCCCAAGACATTGTAATAGAAGACTCTGTCAGTGGTAACTGACCCCATTGCCTTACATGTCATCTCATGCCATGCAAGAATAAAACTCTGTAACCTCCTCATAGGTTTTGTCAGGTTTATGACCCTGCTTACTGTGTAGATCACCTGAAAACTCTTTTAACCCATTGAAGATGATTTGATTTCAATATAACATGCATTCTCCATAGACTGCAGCCTGAGATATCTTGTTCTTAGTCTTCAAAGGGTTAATCTAGTTTCAAAAAAGTTTCACAAGACTGTCAATGATAATTTTGGTTTAAATTGTCACTTACATGCAGTACATTAACTTGCTCTCCTGTTAGATTGAAAGTGTCACCACTATACATTTACATTCCAAATTTGTGTAGTATAGTGCAGGTATGGGTCCAGGAGTGGCAAGGGATACATACCCTCCTCCCCTTTGTGACAGAAATTAACCATAAGTCATTACAAAATAGGACATATTTCATGGCATTACAAAAAGAATTTTGCTCATTTTCTTAAATTGGTTGATATTGTGCCAGTAGTGGTACTGCTCAATTGTATATTTGAACCCACTCTAAATAAATGGGGGCACTCCCCCTTTCAGAATGTTTCAATTCTCCAACATCCCTATGCTAGGTAAATTTCATTCCCCCCCCCCCCCCAACTGGTTTAAGTACACTGTAACGAAAGTATGGTGGAGGCATACTAGTAGATTATAACAGTATTGCTGATGGATAATTACCTGCCAGTGAAAGGCATTTTGTGAGGTTTGATTTCTGATGTAGGATATTTTTGGAATACTTAACAAAGAATGCAAGTAATTTCAATTAAGGTTCTGTCCCATGTCAATGCCACATAAACATCTTTAGTTAAGAGTTCGATGTCAACAGACTCATATCCTGTAATAATATTGGAAGATCTTGTTGGTCTCGTTAAACTGGGGATCAAAACATCTATAAGTGCTCTGTCAGTCATTTTTGTATGCCCTAGTGCTGTATCAGAGACCACGGGTTCCGAGACCGAGGCCACCCAAAAAAACTTAACCCCGTCATAGGGTTTGTACAGTTGACTCGGACCGATACCGAGACAGAGGCCACTAGAAATTGGCCTCGAGGCCGGCCTCGGATGCATTTACTGGTATGCACCCTGACCCTCCAGCGTAGACAAATATGCTCCCTGAAAAACATACAAACAGCTCACCAACCCCATGGCCAAGGAAGATTTATAGGGACTGCAGGAGGAATTCAGGATCTACTGAAGATGAGAAACTACTCTGGGTCATCGGAAGAAGACTGGATGCGGAATCATCTTGGGTCAGTTTTTATCTTCCAGTAGAGTCTGGTTTATCTCAGGGTCCATGGCGCGGGAGGTATCTGAAGCTCGTAAATCAAATTGGGATGCGGGTCGTGAGGGATGAGGACGAAATCTGACCCGAGATTACAACTGTCCAAAAACACAGATTGAAAATTGTTGTGTGATGTCTCATCATCGGTTCTTTTCTTGGTAAAACTATTTAAGGCAATATTCTATGAAATTTTGTGGATTTTCATGTTATGAGTTAAGAAAGAATTTGATTTTGTACCCTCAGGCTTTACTTTTGTCCAATGTTACATTAATGAAAGTGGTAATTTCAGTGGGAAGAGTGGCATAGCTTCATTATCATAGGAGGAAATGTATGAAAACGAGAGTGTCCAGAACTTTATACAAATTTTATTATAGAGTTACAGTGATTATTTGATAAATTATATCATTATATCTTAACCCACTGGAGAAGATTTGATGTCACTATAACACGCATTTTCCATAGAACGCAACATGAGTTAACTCGTACTTAGTCTCCAACGGGTTAAAAGAAGAAGTTTTTGACTTTTTGTGTCCACCATATTTTGCAAGTAAATTAAGCTGTAAACTGCAAAACCTCTGTACATATAATTTTGAAAAAGTATAACATTATCAAGTACAAACTAGTATTATACCGGAAATAGCTGTTAAAATATTTATCAAAATAATGCATGCATTTTTGTCATAGTTGATTAATTGGAAATGCTGAATATATCTGGAATGTATAACAGGAAAACTTGTTGAAATTAGTCACTGGCATGCTATGTAATGTAGTCCGTTACGGAGAGGTTACCATTTGATAGGAAAATCAAAGAGCAGATTAGCACAATGATTTTCTTGATCAATCTCAACGGGATCACACACGGCCCTGCAGTTTCCAACTCGACTCATTACATGATCCCTGGCACCCCCACAGATTTCTCTCAGTGTTTTAAAAGAGTGCTTAGCCGATGACATCATCATCACATGACCAGCCCCCTAGCTGGGTGAGCTCAGCCCTGTTAAACTCCTCTCACGGTATGTATTACCCACAACCGCTTCTGTGGGTAGTTGATAAAAGGGAGAGTGAAAAAAAAAATTGCTTGAAAAGAAAAAAATAATAATTGGAGCTCTAGTCCCCTTGACACAGCAAGTTATTCAATGAGAGATAACTTGACGTGGCATTCCAGAACCTGTCAAAGTGTCACGCGGCATTGCTAGGCGTGTATCTGTACCCTCGTGCGATCTGTTCT
>JZLH01S0065315.1:8972-23001 GCA_001188425.1 Eucidaris tribuloides | reverse complement strand
ATACCCATCTCTTGACTGTGAGCAAAAGTGGACCACAACAAAGCGACAACAATGAGTGCGACCGGGGAGAACCCTCTGCAAGATGCGCTGAACGCGTTGTGGGCCGGCGATTGCCACTCCTTGATCGGAGAGTTGACGTTGTCGAGACGACAAAAAATAATAATTGGAGCTCTATACCCCTTGACACAGCAAGTTATTCAATGAGAGATAACTTGACGTGGCATTCCAGAACCTGTCAAAGTGTCACGCGGCATTGCTAGGCGTGTATCTGTACCCTCGTGCGATCTGTTCTAGCATATCATTACTCGCATACCCATCTCTTGACTGTGAGCAAAAGTGGACACAACAAAGCGACAACAATGAGTGCGACCGGGGAGAACCCTCTGCAAGATGCGCTGAACGCGTTGTGGGCGGCGATTGCCACTCTGAATCGGAGAGTTGACGTTGTCGAGACGAAGTTTCGGCAACAACTTGAGTCATTGGGCGTAAGTTTTTAGACGTGTTATTCCATTGATGTGATTCCATTTAATTTTTCTCCTCAACCCTTTTTTTTACCTTCATAACTTGTTGCGTATGTGGCAGCCACATCTACTATATCAGTTTCATGAAGTGCTACTTGAGAAATTTATTGTCAACAACTAAAGAAAGCATTCTCTCTCTTTATATCTTTTTGCTGTTCATCCATAGAACATTATTTAAAATAAATATATTTTGATTTCTGGAAAGTTGTTTGAACTTTTCATTTTGTAAATACTGGTGTTGAAATGTGAACTCATTTGGTTTTTAGAAGATCTCAAATGAAAATAATATTAAAGTGCATCTGTAATAGAAACAGTTCGTTAGATGATGCACAGCTTGTATTGTCAAGCTGTTATTGAATCACAGCTTTAAGAATCACAAATGCAGTCTGCAGTTATAAAACACACTCTCCAATTTTATTTGCTTGATTGATCTACAAAGCTCATTCCATTTTAAGTCTGCTTAAAACATTTAACTCTTTCCTGCTATATTTTGAAGTTTTCTTTCCATGAGTAATTTGGATATTTCAGGAAATTTGTAACGTTTTTTGCCATGGTAGATGCTTTCAGAATTACTAAGCAATACATACATGTATATGGTTTTCTTCACCATTTTGGCATAAAAGAAAATCTTTCGGGATGGCTGTACAAAATTATTTGTACTAACAAGGTGATTCCCTAGTGTTTCTTACAATGTAAAATGTAAAATTTTGCATTCAAAATGATCTAAATATTGTACAAATTTAGGATATAAGGAAACACTGTTCATCTAAACATAAACATCAAATTTTCATCAGGATGTGCTCAGTGTGCTGGTGAGAAACAGTTTTTTCCCTGCATCAAAATTTTCTGTCTTTTCAAAGGAAATGAACCACATTTCTCACCGCAGCTAAGTAGGTTATCGTTATCAAAATTTCCTGTAAGCACAATTTAAGGTTAATGATGCAAACTCACAATGAAGTTCCTGTTGACATTATAAACATCTCACTGTAGTTGATCAATAGTGGTTACAATTTGAAGAAAATAGCAGGAAAAAGTTAAAATTATTATTCGTGGCAGATTGCTTTAAAAAAAGAACCTGTGGGGATATTCTTTTTCTAAGTATTTTTTGAAAGGAAAGAAAAAAATAGAGATTTTGTAAAAAATAGTACATGTATGTATTACTTGAAAAGTACATTGCTTCCTTAGCTACTATTTGTTCTGTATATATACATTGACTTCTTTTACACAAGCTAGGTAAACTTGATATCTTCATCTACGTGGCATTTGGATTTTGGAACGTCATCTTGATAACACAATTATTCTTATTTTCAAAGAATTATCATATTTTGCCTGAGGCATTTACAAAGGATAAATTTCCTTCATACCAAACTCAATTTGCAACATGCATTCTCTCACGTAATTGGACATAATTGCGTTTTTTTCAATGAACTGTCTATGATTTGCCCTTGGCAGTATTCGTCAGTGTTGTAATGAAATTACAATCAATTTCCGGATAATTTGTCTGTTTCAGTTGCCTGGAAGGTATTCTCTGCTCATCAAATTTTCAGGGGCTAAGAAATGATTCAGTATACAGCTTTGCAGCTTGCATAAATCGGCAATCATATTATAATTGACATTTTTAGTGTTAATTTAGAAACAAATTAATTTTACTGTTAAAGATGCAATAGATTGATAAGCCTGAGGCTGAACAACAAATGTGTGAATATTAATGATGCGGAACCCAGACGTAAAAGTAATTACCAGTGCAGGTAATCGTTCCTGTCATGTGACATATTATGTGGTATGTCTTACAGGTCATGTCTCGTCTGGACTTGATCTTTAATTCACACACACCATGCATTGTTTGTAGAGTAAATATTACTCTCATCTAGTCCTCGGCATAGGTGAATGTGTATGTCACAGTTGGAGTACTTTGCTCAACTTTCACTTTCCTGTTATAATCCTGATGACAGAAATATCGTAAATCATTGTAAATGTAGACAATAAAAGCATTTTGATTGTGTAGTGTAGATGAAGACCGCTATCGCAAGTAGATTGAGACCCATTGTTAGTCTTGTTATTTCAATGCAAAATTCCATGTGTAAATTAATTTTAGAATGGAGAACTCATTCTACTGGAAAATTTTGTTTCTCCAGATTTTAGCCATACCACCCCCCCCCCCAACAGAAAATACCAAATTGCCATTACAGTCAAATCAAGTGGAACATACATATCCTCTTATTTTTTTTAAACTGTTTTTATACTTGTGTAGTCTTATTTTCTAGACTGCTCTCATTTTTTGTTTAAGGTACCCCATCCCAATATACCAGTCTTGGCTCGCAGTCCCACTTCTTTGATTGGGAATTAGGGAAAACACAAATAATGTTCAGTCTAATAATGTTGACTATTACATATATGGATCTCTTTCCGTCAGTCCTTACTTACTATCTGACACTTCCTCATCCCAACCCCTCCCACCCCCTTCCTTCCCTAAGGTCCAAACTTTGCCATTGACTACTGGTAGTCTCAATCCCACACTGTATGACTTAGTCTCACCATACTAGTCTTAGTTCTAGGCAGTTAATTGATGATAGTAAATTGGTTAATTTCCTTAGTATAAGATTGGTGCATTTAACCATCTGGAAGCCAGACTAACCATTGACTGCAGCTCTCGGGGTAATGACATCCACGTAGGGTGTCTGATAACTTTGAACTTTCAGACAAGGCCAAGACAAGTTAGTGATGCGGTCCAATAGGAATGTTTGGCTCATTATTGAGCTACTTAGTAATGGTAGTAGAACATTGCAAACCGGTGTGATAATCTATCCGTCACAACCGCATCATCGTTTGAACACGTATCGCATGAACCGGGGGAACTGACAGATCCGTCTGGATGATGTAAAACCTCCAGAAGGGGTGCGAGCCCGCTGCAAACAGAAGATTAGTGGTCGGGCGCAAAGGGGGTGTCTTAGTCATGTGGTTCGGAAATGACTGGGTTGGGTGACAAGTTCATGGACTCTTCTCTTAAAACGTCTTCTTGATTTTCGCGAGAAGGTTCATCAAAGGAACTTAGTAGATTCAGTTGAAATTTGAACATTTTTTTGATCATTTTTTTTTCAGCCACTTGGCACAAAAGAATGGGAGTGCATTTGAGTAAAGATACCTGCAATTCAAGTTTTTAACACAATTAGTGGAATGTTAAACTGGTACAAGCAGTCATTTTGCCCATTTACACGAAATTAATTGGTTAGAATCAGAATTGAATGTAGCATTTGGAGATGTTTACAGACTGTTCATAAATGCTGTGAAAGATCTACCAGATGTGTGCATACCCTAGACTGGATGAATTATTGCCATTCTGTTGTGTAAAATCGTCAGATTCCTTCCAAATATTGACAACATCTTGAGACTGGCTGTTAGCTCCATACAATATCTTGATTCTGATCACTGTCATAAAAAAAAATATATCCTTAAAGGTAATTGACATGATTGGCGGTAGTCCTGAACTCTGGGAAAACACTATGCTAGAATCAAGTAAACTATGCAAGGATTCTTCTGTGAAAATTTTGTAGTCAAAAGTTGACTCATTTTAAAATTATTTCCATCAGTATGTCTTGTAACAGGCAAATCTGTAATGTATATTTCTATGGGGTTTAATTCTCTCGTGCCTTGAGAGAGTTAAACTGCTGGCCTATTCATGCTTGATTCTTCTTAATTAAACAAACTGAAGACAAATCCTTCCAGCCAGGAGATCTACTCCAGATGGTATATACATGTATTTGATATATCTTTCAACCAGTTTGGTTCTAAAGGCATTTTTTCTTCCTCCCAATCATGACACTGACATGCCCAACATGATTCTGTGGGGATTATGGGCTGTACAGAACCTGGTACATAACATACTGACTACTAACAGACAACATGCTTTCACAGGGAAACAAAAAATATACATTTTCCAGTCATCCTTATCAAGCAATGAGTTTTGAGCGATAAATTACAGTATGCATTCTTTTAAAAATATGAGTATGAGTTTCAACAGATTCATTTTCCATGTTCACTCTTCTCATTCTTTCATAGGTTAGCCTTATTGACTGTATGTTTGTATGACTTCTCTTATCAGGAGGGGAACAATGCACATGATAAGAAACCGGCAAGAGGAAGTGTAGAATTCCTGCACTATACTATAATTAGCACTTTTTGCGTGATTACTTCCCTTGATTTTTCTGATTGCAGTGATAATCTCTATTAGACTTTTGATTCATTGGCATATTTTCCCATTCTGCACTGTACATTTTCAACAATTTAGAAGTTACTAGTAATTGAAATTTCCTTGACATCATTTTGATGATGAAATGCAGTTGAGCATGTTGGTTTGTAAATTGGTGTGTGTAGTTTTATTATTTTGTAATAGAAGAAAAGAAATTCTAAAATTGAGCAAGCCCAAGCCCTTTCACCAACCAGCTTTTGAGCAAATGCCAGATACTTTTCCAATTTCTTTATAAATTTTGCCCTTCAATATCGACCCTTAATATTCATTTTTTATTTTGAAATAGTCGCGTGTATCTGGCCCAAACTTAAAACTTCCCTTCTTTTTAACCCAAGAAATATGATGAAATAACGGCTGAATTTGATACTTATTTTTGTAATTTAAGAGTAAAACAAAATGATAAAATATCACAATGATTATTGCAACGTTTGATAAAAAAAACAGTTTCAAAGTATTATTATTATTATTGTTATTTTTATTATTTTTATTATTATTATTATAATTAATATAGTAGTAGGGAAACATGAATTTTATAATTTTTTTCTCCAAACTATATAGTCATTATGACCAGTATGCATGTGACTCGCATTACATACGTAGCAATGAGACTCACAAAAGTACAGACATTGAACGAACATCTTTCAACTTTTTTTTTCCGGCAAAAGGGGAGACGTAATAACTGATGATACAATCTAAAATATTTTCTAACATCAGAAACAGAAATCAACTCATTAGCATTTAATTCTCAAATTCCATGTGACTGTCCCTATATGTACCATACCTGTATCATTATGAGCACTATCGCAGATAATGTACTGTGAAGTTGCATAGCATACTACCAGGTAGATAATTGGTTTGGTTTGTCTGTGTGGTTTCATCACTTCAGTCTCGTGACAACTGACAGGTCTGTTGTAATGATTTCCGTGGTGGTATCAATGTCAGTTGTTGTTATGTCTCTGGGAGATGATGAGAGAAAGTGGGCGTCGGCCGCACACAAGGCTGGAGGATGATGTGTGTGCATTCTGGATGTTGAATTGATCGTAGAGACCATTATCACCATGTCTGTCAATGTAGGGAATTTGTTTTCAAGTAAATGTTTCCTGATGAAGAAAAAGAATTTTACAACACAAGGCTAGTGGATAATGTGTGTGCATGTGGATGTTGAATTGATCAAAGAGACCATTACCATAGTGTCTGTCAAATGTGTCAATGCAGGAAATTTGCTTTCAAATAAACGTTTGTGGTGAAGAGAAAGAATGTTACCAATGGCGAATAAGTGTATTCAGTGCAGGGCATCTTTTTTGCTTGCCTAAAAATTACCTGTGTAAATACTGTGGTAGGGCCTACATAGAAGACAATACCATTTAAGAACTTGATAAAGTATTGGAGTTTTGTATGTTTAATTGTAGTTAGAGCATCTAGTTCTCTCTCTCTGCACCTACAATTAAATTCAAATTGCACAATTGAAATAAAAAGGCAGATTATTAAGTGCAAAAACTATGCCGCTGCATTCGGTCAATCAGACCCTTGGTCTTTTGGACCGTCGGTCTTTCAGGGCCTCAGTCTTTTTTGCCATTGGTGTTTCGGACCCTCTGTCTTTCGGGCCCTCGGTATATCAGACCCTCGGTCTTTCGGGCCTTCAGTCTTTCAGGAGGCGGGCCCTCTATCTATCAGATCCTTGGTCTTTCAGGCCCTCGGTCTATCATACCCTCGGTCTTTCGGGCCCTCGGTCTATCAGACCCTCAGTCTATCAGACCCTTTGTCTATTGGGGCTGTAACCCTCCTGTAGGGGTGGGTAATGGTTGGTTACAAAAATATTTGCAGTCCTCCACTGTAGTGTAGTATAGTAGTAGCAGAGGTGACTGACATCGGAGTGGTAATCCAATGCACCGATATCCTGTCATTCCTGGATTTATGAACATCGCTATAAAGGAAATGATATCCCAGAAACCGCATGAATTCCCGACTACAGATTGCCACAACCACAGCTTGAAACTTGACTAGCATTAGAGCTAATGAAGTATGATGTATAAATCTCTGTTTGGAGACTGTAACCACATTCTGTGATTTCATGCCATAAATATGATTTATGTTCTGATAATCATCAATATAACATTCATGTTGACATTCCTGATCACACGTACACTTTAGAAACAAACATTGCATACATTTGTACTAAAGAAAAATCCCCTGGTGATAAAGTGTTTTAAAGGGGTGCAGTGCATAGTTCAAGTACCCACTTTGAAGTGTAATATTGGTCTCGGCATAATACATGTAGGATACAATTTAGTCAAACATTTCCTATTGGAAATTATTCACTTACTGGGTTACTCCAGTTAAATGGATAATAAAAAATGTCTTGCAAATGCGTACCACATCATAAGGACAACATTATACCATCCTATGGTATTTTTGTATAATTACAGCAACTGTGTCACCCATTACCTCCCTAACTGATTTTCAGCTGGAAAAACTTGAAAAAAAAACTTAAATACTAGGTAGAAAAATAGAGAAAAACCTGAATTGCCTCAAACAAGTTTTCATATTCTGATACTGTGGTGATTGACATGGCACAGTGAATTTATCTAATGAACAACATGAATTGAAAAAAAAAATGTATGAATTGGCTTACAAAAGAAAATAGGCCTGCACATATATGTCAGGCAGGACCCTTTCATTTTGTTTGTCAACCTATTGGAGACAATTTGATTACATGCATTTTGAAGAACCCTGCCCGAGATATCGCAGGACCAGTCCTGAATAAGTTAATGTTCGCTTGTTTCTGTCGAGGCATCAGTACTTGCCACATTGTTGGATACAGCCACAATGTCAAAGCACCATTTCTTTTTCTATCTTTTTTTGTGGGATACCCAGGTCTGTAGTACATTTGACATCTAAATGCAATGTGCTGTACTTGGAATGGACTTTCTTTTCTGTTTGTTTGTCATTTGCATTGAATTCACCATTTATTTAAATTGCAAAATGAGTGTTTTTGGTATGTAATTTGTCATATTATATCCCACATGAGTGACTTGACCCACATTGTTTTCACCCCTGAACTGAATCGAAAGACCAGTCTAGGTTTAAAAAAAAAAAAGTAGTGGGGTGAATTATAAAGAGGGTATGTAGGTTAAGGGTATGACCTCAATGTTCCACTATGACCTTTACCTTCACTCTAAGGGTTTCAGGTATGGGTCTGGGTCTGGGTCAAACACACAGTGGCCTTGTGTGTGCAATTCAGTAGAACTGACCTCCATTAAAATGGGCCATTAAAATGAAACTTGACCCAATTGTGGTAGGAAACTGCTGGCATCTGTCTGTGTTGAAGGAATCTAGATTTGTAGGAAGTGAATAGTTGAACAAACATTATTTTATGATTCTTAATTCCAGCTGTTCCCATGACTTCATCATCCCTCCCTCCCCCCCCCCCCAAAAAAATATATGTTCACAATTATTGTTCAGTTTCTTGTATACTCACTTAAAGGTTAGTGACATTATTGGGAACACTTGAAAATGCCTCAAGAACCAAATGAGTTGAAATATATACCAACTATACACTAACAGGAGTGGATCTCCCACCTGGGAGGATTTGTCTGTAATTTGCTTACTTAAGGAGAATCAAGCATAAACATAGGAGTATCTTAATTTTATCCGGGGACGATAAAAATAAGCCCTATAGAGAGCCACACAGCAGGTTTCCGTGCTACTAGTGATATTGACATTGTTTATTTTAGAATGAGTCAACGTTTGACTACAAGATTTTCACAGGAGTATCCTTGCATAGTTTACTTGATTCTAGAGTAGTTTCAGCCCAAGTTGAGGACTACCCCCAATCATGTCATTTACCTTTAAGCCTATTTTGACATATGTACTGTATCTATAACTGATCAAGGATGCCAGTTTTGGCAAATGTCTGAATTCAAGCCCTGACAATTAATTTTCAGGCCATATCTCAGGCTTTTTTGGTGCAAAGAATACCTCATCATCATAGGCACATTTCAGGCCCTCTCATAAATTCTAACTGGGATCCCTGTTTGATTGATGAGTAAGTTAATCATTTTAATGTCTTTCCCTCTTCCTGTGTTTCATGGATTGTTGATCAACAGTAAGATGAGATGTGACTAAATATGGCATTGATGTATTATACACCTATCAATTGTAAGACGCACCCTCGACCCCGGGAAGATGGTCCATGGGTGGGTCATTTACCAACAAAATACATGACGCGCGTACCGTCATGCGAAGCATTTGCGTCCGTCACAGCATTGTGAATGGGTGCGTCAGTTTGTGTAACGTTTAAATAGGCCTAGGCACAGTCATGGAAGAAACATAGTCGAGACACACAGGTGCGTCATGGTATATGAAAATCCAACTCACGTTTGACAAGTGACGCACCATTCCCGGGGGTCAGGGGTGCGTCTTACAATTGATAGGTGTATTAGGCATATAAAGTGGTAAAATAAGGCCTTCGTGGGAAACACTAACTTAGCTCTTTACAAATGAAACCATTTAAAAAAGACTTCTTAAATGTATGATGTGTGTATGCAATCAAAACCACAGGTTTAAAAAAAAAAAGATGTGTTAAGTAAACATATAAAGGAAATGACACAATTGGGAGAAATAAAAAAAATGTCTTGAGAAACAAATGAGTTGAAACAATACTAACATAATTATACACTGGTTAGAGTGTAAATCTATCCTGGAAGGATTTGCCTGAAATTTGTTTATCTCAGGAAAAACAAGCTTTCATTCAGTCACCAGAATTGAATTAAAGTATGACTGTGATACAAATGCATGTATGCCCATAGGGAGCAACACAAGAAATTTAACTGTGACAGCCATTGTAGCACAAGTATGAAATGTTTGACAGTGACGTGAAATTTTCACAGCAATAACCTTACACAGTATACTTGATTGTGTTGATGTATCCTAAATTGAGGATTACTTCTCAATCCTACCACTTTCCTTCAATATGTTTAGTTGGTGATCTGACATATGCTCTGGCAACAGTTGCTCCGGTGACAATATCTCAGAAGATGAAGAGTTAGGGTTCGGGTTACCATTGGGTTTACAGTTCAGAATATAGGGTTAGGGTAAGGCCTTCATTTTTCCGTTTTACAAAATCAAAATTCTGTTTTTCAAATTTTCCATTTTCCACGATTTTCCGCGTTACTCAAAATCACGTGTATAAACACCATATACATGTATAGCCTAATACTTGCATGATAACAACTCAGCCTCAGTAAAATGGAGCAGCCGTAGTCATGGTAGTGAGAAAGACGGCCGGCAGAGGGATTTGCTAGGGTCAATAAAGTTACTCCAATTGCTTGGTAGTGGTATTATTTAGTTAAATAATAATATTAAACATTTTAATATTTGCTTATTTTGTAATTTACTACCAATTTTAAGGATATTACTTCAGCATTTCATGATTTCCCACTTTCCGTGTTACACTTCCCATTTCCGTGATTTTTCTCCGTTTTCCGTATCGCGGAGAAATAGAGGCTTTACATGTAGGTTAGGGTTAGGGTTGAGATCAGGGTTAGCGCATGAAATAATTGTTGGATCGATTGTTGCCAGAGCCAATGTCAGACATTCATCTAGTTTGTGAATTCCTTTCCTTTGCTGTATATTCAGGGTGGAAAGACAGAAGAAGGTCAAGTCCAGTCTGGAGAGGAGAGCAAGCCTGCAGCGAGCACAGAGTCAGCTGCAGCAGAGACGAGTCCCGCCGCACCAGAGGCTGGAGCTGAGTCTACAACCCCGGCAGCAGCCCAAGAAGCAGGCAGCCAAGACGACAAACCTGCACAGGTAATGGCTGGTATACGTGCATTGGTGTGCAATACCGTCATTAGCAAAAGTTTAAGACCACTAGAATATTTCCATTAAACCATGTCAGCCATTCCATACTTGTGTCACGCGAGTCACGCATGCTGTGTGTTACGAGTCACAACTCGGGGTAGAGATGATTGATTTACATGATCGGGTAAAGCAATCAGCTTCAATATTTTCTCGGTTTTGATCTACAACCTGGTTCGCGACTTATGTGTGACATGAAACATGCGTGACATTTATGTGGAATGGCTGATGTAGAAAACAAAAACTCAAAACTATTGCTTCTTGAAGATGTTGAAGGGCAAGTTGGGTTCAATGTCATTGCTAAAAGGGAACAAGATAGTGCTTGTACAATATACACCATCATCAATCCCCTTGGAAGACAGATTACATAGATTTTTGTGCAAGAACTTGAAGAATCTTCCACAGAAATTATAAGGCTTTGGCACTGATGGTCATCAGATTACTGCACAAGGTTCATCAAGTTCTTGCTCAGTGTTCAAAATAAATCTACCTTTTAAAAAAAACATATTGATGCTGGTGGGAGTACTTTCTCTTGCCTTCTGAGCAATGAATAATAACTAATATGCACTTAACTTCTGCAAGAAGCAATAGTTGTTAGATTTTGATTTGTACATGGTTTAATGGGAAATGTTCTTGTGGTCTTAAACTTTTGCTAATGATGGTAGTATCACAACATAACAACCAAGGCTTTATGCAGATAACCTCAACTTCCTTCAAATTATATTTCCTGTAAATTTCAGCAAAATGTGCTAAATTCCTGATGAAATTTCACTCGAAAAGAAGTATTTTGTGGCACATTAAAAAAGGTCACTGCCAAGTGGTAAAGTGAAACTGAAAGTCACTGGGAAATTACTAGTCCGAGAGATACCAAGAATTTATTTGACAAAATTGACCAGGTGTCTTGTTTTGATATTTGGGTAGAACATCCCTTGACACATTTGAAAAGTGATTTCTTGAGTGTCGTGAGTGGTGGAACGTGACGTCAGAGGTCAATGACCTCTAATTTGACCCCCAATTCCTATGTATCCAGTTTTCTGCATATATTTCCTGAACAGATATTTAAATTTTTACGTCAGTGGTGTCTAACGAAAGATATTAAAAATATCTATGCAACGATACCCATTGTAATGAGATTTGATTATGTTAAAGTCCTCATTTTGGGCTAAAAACTCAAAATTTTCACATTTTTTCGGATTTTTATACAAATTGGCCTAAAATAAAACTAATAAGTTAATAAAACGGATTTGGTTTTTAATACAATTTACACCTCAAAAACTTTCCCATAATATATACTAAAAGATGACCAAAAAGTATGTCGGCAGGTCAAGCCGTAACTATGCAAGGTCATTGAAAGTTCAATGACCTCTAAATTTACATAATTTCCCCTTATATTGGTTTTCCTATAATATATCTTAAACAGATGCATAATTTTTTCACATAATGGACGTCAAATGAAAGATATCACTAATATCTGTCCAATGGTATCCATGGTGAGCAAATTTGGAAAATTTAAAAACTCATTTTGGGTCAAAAGCCTCAAATTTTAACATTTTTTCAGATTTTAGTCCAAATTGGCATGAAATTCAAGAAAAAAAATACAACACTTTTGAGTTTTGCATACGATTCACACCTCAAGACCTTTCCCGCAATATACACTAAAAGATGACAAAAAAGAATGTCAGCAGGTCAAGTCGTCCTTCCACAAGGTCACTGAAAGGTCAATGACCCCTAAAATCCTATAATAGTCCCCTAACATTGATTTTCCTATGATAAATCTTTAACAGATACTTGGTTTTTCACATAATGGTGCGTCAAATGGAAGGTATTTGTTATATCTGTCCAATGATATCCATTGCGTGGAAATTTGAAACATTTAAGGCCCTCATTTTGGGCCAAAACTATCAAATGTTCACATTTTTTTTCAGTTTGACTATTGTAACAGCTTATTGTATGGACTCCCTGAATCACAAATTGCCCGGCTACAACGAGTGCAAAACACCTGTGCGAGGCTGATCTGTGGTAGTTGTAAATTTTCACGTATCACTCCCCTTCTCAGAGTTCTGCACTGGATTCCAAAACGCCAAAGAATTTCATTCAAAATCCTTTTAATCGTTTATAAAGCACTAAATGGTCAAGCCCCCAGGTATATCAATGAGCTTCTAAGGCCCAGATCTCGCATGCACTCCCACAACCTCCGTAGCTTCCAAGACACGCTGTTATTGCAAATCCCATCCCATAAAACAAAAATAACCCTAGGAGATCGTGCATTTGCATATGCAGCTCCAAGAAATATCAATGACCTACTCAGAAATAAGGAATCAACATGATCTGAAATTTTCAAATGCTAAATTAAGAAAATTTGCTTCGCAATTAATATTCTATCTAGTACTGGGTAATACATATTCTGTTATATTAATGTAACAATTGAAAATAATGTAGTTATTCTTATTAAAAATCTTTATAAATATGTTTGTGATTTATGTAGTACTGTAATGACCGGCACCAAGTAATCAGGAGCTGCATAAGCAGCGCATTGATATATTTAATAGTTTTTGCACTTTAGCAAATTTATATAATTAATTATTATTATTTTTTGGATTTTGGTACAAATTGGCCTGAAATTTAATTTAAGTTAAAATTTTCTAAAACGATTTGGTTTTGCAAACGATTCACACCTCAAGACCTTTCCCACAATATATACTACAAGATGACCAAAAAAAGTATGTCAGCAGGATCTACACCTTAAATACTAAAACATGAGGAAGTTCATTAGAAATCTTTCCCATGACCAAAAACACTTCACACACTGTAACAAGTTTTTAATAAATAATAATTACACTAACACATAATGGCAAACAATATTGTACACATTGAGTCTGGATCAATGATTTTATTTTTAATCATCGCATCATTCATCGCACCAAAGTCTGATACCAGTCCAGGACCATATATTTAAATTGCTTTAAC
This sequence comes from Eucidaris tribuloides, assembly GCA_001188425.1. Taxonomy (NCBI): domain Eukaryota; kingdom Metazoa; phylum Echinodermata; class Echinoidea; order Cidaroida; family Cidaridae; genus Eucidaris; species Eucidaris tribuloides. Next base: position 9,411 of record JZLH01S0065315.1, on the reverse strand, counting down.
ATTGAGGCACATAGGTGATTTTTTTTTTTTGGGGGGGGGGTCCACAAGTGATTTCACTAAGATTGGTGTTTGTTCTGTGGTGGTGAGAGCAGATACTGTGATTTAAAGAAATAAGTGTAGAAGTCTATATGCACAGGATGAAGTGTTATGTCTTTGAAGTACAATAGTCTCAGCATAATGAGGTAACATTTGAATTCAATTCATTTTCACTTTGGATTTGATTTGTGTTCATGAGAAAAAGTTTTTAAACTACATATAACATATACCATATAAATGCATTTACTGTACAATATACACATAACAGAAGCAACAACAAATAAACTACAACGTGGTTTGAACACAAAATAACCAATAATATCAAAGTGGGTTCCCAAGCAAGATCAACCCTCCCATACACCTTTGAATTCTATCACACCAACCCCTTTCATAATTTTATAAT
>JZLH01S0065308.1:6143-16320 GCA_001188425.1 Eucidaris tribuloides | reverse complement strand
GCCGCTGAAGTCGAAAAACCCGACCCTTTTTTAAGGGTCATGTTGGCGGAAAATGGTACCTGTTATTAAGGGTTTTTATTAAGAAAAGTGGCTTTTTTTTAGCATTTTAGCGATGAAATAGGCGAAAATATCTAGTGTAAATCGTAAATTTCAAAATCATGACCCATGTTTAAGGATTTCTTTCCCAAAAACCATACCCATGTTTAAGGATTTTTTACGAAAAAGTCACCTATTAGAGCTGCACACTCCCGTTTACCTTAATAGGCAAGTACCCCCCCCCCCTCCGGTGTCCTGTGCTGCTCTCATCCAAGTAACACCAGCAAATTTGACAACTTCATTCATCCAACGTATTTTCTGACATCCGTGACTTTTTACCTCTCCGTGTTTGCCATTAACTAACAATTTTTGTACATGCTCATTTTTTCGATCTAGCTATGTGCCCTGCCCATCTACATTTCTTATTCTTAATTTGTTCGATGACATCTGGCTTGAAGAATCTTTGGGTTCAGACACTTTTGATAATGTAAATTAAACAATTCTCGTCTCTTTGCTTTGTTTTGCTAGTCTATTATAGATATTTTAAGTGAAGAAATTGTAGGATAACTTCCTTGAAATTGCTTCGATAGACACACTTCTTTGCGTTTGATATAGAATGATCCATCAGCATTTTGATTTGTTTTCATTCACTAATCTAATACATGTATTTTCTCATCGAAAATGACAGATTAAACACTATATCGTACATTACTTCCGAGTAACTGCGAAATGTGACAAACACAGAGAATACATTTCATTGTTTTATTCTCAAAACTTCGAAATGAAGAGAGTGCATGGGGATGGTGGCAAATGGTCAGAAACATTTTGAAAAAGTGTAAATTTGAGTGACAAAACACTTTTCTTTGAAGGGAAAAGTGATCCTTTTCATTAATCTAGAAAATATTTAAGCTAACCAGTGCTAACCAATACACTTCAATACAGATATTCCTGAGCATTCAAACTATACTCGTCATATGGCCATCAAGCTGAACCTATAAAACTTTGCTAATTTGCTATTCACGGAATCGCCAATAGTTTCAGGTATATAAATCATAACATGAGGCATCTTGTAGCTCACGTGAAGAGAAAATGCTTTCATCAAACTCAAAAGGAAAGTAGGAAAAATTCAAATGGATGATATGAAAGCCGCATTTATCCTAAAATGTGAACGATTTTTTTACTATTGTTAGGTTAGTTCACTTGGTTGTCAACCTTATCCGGGACCTTATCAAAATGACTGCAAAAAATGGTTTGCCGACGTAATGAATTTGACTTCCTAGGAATGTTTTGTAGCATTATAGCCCCGCCAAACCGAGTCCAGATGGCAAAGCTTAACCAGCAATGCTCCTAACAAGTGAAAAAATATGTTATATTTTCATAAAAATCATGCAATAACGATATTTTGAGTTTATTATTTCAATGAAGAGTTGTTCATGTTTTATTCTGATTTCATGCATTTCAGAAACTGCAATAAATGTTATGAGACTTTAAAAAAAAATATATATCTTTCGTCGTCGGACTGATTCACGTAAACATTCCAAAATACTGCCCTTAGTCAAAATCTAAAATCTAAATTCTTTGCGCTAATATAATTTCTACATTTTTACAGTCAAACAACTTGCTTTGAATGAAAATATTAAACACTCTGAGCAAGGAATAAAGCAACCTTTCAGCAAAACCGATTGATAAAGTTATATAAGATTTTCAATTTTCGCAGTCCGGCTATATAAACGGCCTATAATTACATATGATTTATAATATTTAATTGTTAATGATATCGCTTTGCTATGAGAATGTGGCAATTATGAAGGAATAGTTTTCGAGGTATATTACAGGACAGATCACCTAAATTAGATTGCACTGTTGAAACTTAAAAAACATTATAATATTTCAATATAAATTTCCAATACGTCCAGTTTCATCTACGGCAAATACAACAGAATATGGAAGCTGTGACTCAATTCAAATGGTCAAAATCCAAAAGATCATGGTTCAATTTTTCACTTCTTTATGGACCAAATACGAAAGTCCTGCTAGGGATTCTGCGGGGACTCATGTAACAGACATACACGCAAAAAGCGTCTAAGGCCCCTCACATCTCCTGCGGCAGCTTGTCAATAGATTTAAAAGCCGATAAACCGATTATTTCCTGTAAATTCCATTGCAAGATAAATATAAATACGTGTACTTTTATCATGTTTATCAAATTTATTGTGCACCCACACACAACACACCCAAGCAAACTGATTAATATATCACCTGTTCTTCCTCGTTTGCTATCAGTCAAAATACCGTCTAGAAACAGGGAGGAATATTTTCATTATGATCTCGAAAAAGGATTTGATATTTTTCTCCATCTGTCCGACAATGCCTGTTTACGATCTGTCGATGTTTTGACAAGGCGATTATGACAACTCAGGTATTATTAAATCACCGACCCATCCGAGCAGGTTTTAATCGCTCCCGATATTATAAAAATATGGAGATCGAGACATACCGGGCACAAAATGAAGCTTAAAGAGCGTATTGTTCATTTGAGACCACCGTCTTTCACTCCAACGCGACGACCTAATTTTCAAATCTTCGCCGCTACGCACCTGTAATACACGATCATGATTTGCATTCAAGTCCTATACATATTTCACCTCCGATTTACCACATTTCACCATTGTTGTAGAGTGTTTAATTTTCTGTTTGGTGCCATTGTACGAAGATTTAGAAGCTGTGAATGGCAACAATGCAGATGTTTTAGAACGCACCTTACAGGCATGAAATGCGGTGAAAGAAAACGGGAAACGAGAGGTTGACGAAATGAACCACAAACTTGGCACTTATGACACCTTTGCGAACGATCGCCTATCGGTATAGAAACACGTCGCATTTGCCAGGTGACAATCGACGGTGTATAGTAATCCTTTCTCTCTATCTCTTTTTCCCCTTCTCTCTTTTCTAAATTGAGATATCACAACGTTTACACGATTTCGGCTAAAATCAAAAGATTCTATCAATCGGTGACAGCCACCGATTGCACTTCATTTGCTATTCATTTGGTGGCGTTCCGGAACAACGTACTTTTCAGATTAATAACAGAGCATGAGTTTGAATGAGTTCTCGGGATCCGACGACCTTTACGAATCAGTCAGAAGCGATAATTTTATCACCTCCTAATGAGATATGAGGTCACAGAGCGGGAATATTATTTCTAAGTTTTACTTGCAGAGTGCGATAGGTATGACACAACATTGCAAAGACTTAAAAGATAGACTATGTAATTAAAGTGTTATTCTGGTGAAGCGTCGAGGTCTACTGGAAAGATCTTGGTTTCTTAGTCGATAGGTCCCTGGTTTGAGTCCCATGTTGGGTCTTCAGCATACGGGTACTTCATCCCCATTACCTTGTTTCCTTGGATGGGATTCAAAGCCAGAACAAAGCAATCCTCAGCAGAAATAGAGAACCCTCTTGATTAAAGCTAATTTGGGACCTTATACAGGGGGAAATGTGATGTTTGCATATATTGACACAGATCAAACTTTTTGAGACTGCAAAATGGACTATGCGTGTTATCCGGTTCAGACTTGGCACTCCTATTTTAATTTCGTTCGTTAATTCTCACGTTGTCCGGCCATGCTTTGCACGGTCTCCTAATTAGTCCCGAATGATTTCGTCAAAATGGTTCAGAAATTTGTGGCAACAATAATTCAATTGTTAAAATATCATCAATGAGGCAGCAACTGGGCGTTTCAAACAATTTGAATTTCTGCGGCAATATCATATATTTCTGTCAACTTTTACAAACTTTCTGCTAAAGTGTGAATATTTTGATAAAAATGTTTGGGCACAATCATGTAAGATTTGTTAATAATACACTGTTTAAACCGTTTGACGTCAATAATCAAATGTGAACATTTGATTGAAAAATTATCAAAAATCATGCAATTGTTTGCGATATGTAATAATTTAACATTGTCTATACCACTGAACACAATATTTGGGACAATTCCTTTGTCTGATTTTCAACCTCTCCGAAACATTACAACAAACTTCGTAGAATTTTGCAATTTGCATATCATTCTGAGTGTGTTACTACAAAGGTTAAGGTTATTCTTGTGACCTATTGCTGAACTGTGGCACTTCGGATCCCCCAAAATCTAAACATCATGACCCTTCATGCATGCTATAAGTATCTTTGATATGGTCTAAAAATCAAGCCCTGAAAATATTGTACTTTAAAACTATTTTAGTGTTTCAAAAGAGTGAAAATCTATAGGAGTACTCGGTTTTTCGACGTCCATTTCCTTATAGACTGTTGTGTTTGCGTTTGATGTTTACATACCTTACCAGTGGCGGCATAACTTTCCACAATTTTTTTCGAGGATGCTTACCTATCCATTCAATCAAATATCACCGTCTGACAATTTTTCAAATTGAAGTCAGAAAATGCTGAATAGTATGTTTAACCTTCATCCAGGACACTTAGCATTGGTAAATATTCTGGTCAATCTGTTTTGAGGTATGAACCCATCCCCTCCAGGTAGGCAGTGATTCGTTTATCCAACTCAGATTATCATATTTTCACGATCTCCTGTGAAAGGAAGGAATGCGATTAAACTTCCTCATTCGAAATAAGTCAAAATATAAATAAACAGATATGCGAAAATACTATACATGTATAGACAGATGAATGTTTAATACCTCTAAACAGGATATAAATTTGAATGGTTGAATAAATGTCTCGTGTGGAGAAGAGTCAACAATAATCTATAATCCAATGGATAACACGCAATGATGGCAGTTAGATGCTATACCATAGCGCGAATATGAAATATGTGGAATAGTGTGGGGGATGATGATGATGATGATGATGATGATGATGATGATGATGATGATGATGATGATAACCGGTTAGCCTTTTGACAAGGCATTATGGGTGTGGTTGTCCCTCACGCCATTAAGCCTCTGAGGAGTAGTTGTATCTCGTGCGCCTAAAAAGAGACTAATTATAATGCCTACACTCCTGGCGCACCGAGAGATTGGCTGCGCCCCTCGCGTGCTTTGTCACTGGGGTTAGCGCGGTTAGTCTCGTTCCAGGCGCTAGTGGGGTATTGCGCTGACGGGGGAAATCATTCAGCCCCGAGGCCTTGATCAAAGGCTAATAACCGGTGTGATGATCTATCATGTCTTTAGTGGTTAGAAAGTCCGCCTCGCGTCTGGAAGGTCGCGAGTTCGAGCCCTGGACGGGTTATACCAAAGACTTTTTACAAATAGTACCTACTGCTTTCTACCCAGGCGCTTGGCATTCTAGAACAGATAAAGGTAATAATAATGCAGTGCCCGCTGGAAGAGCAGTCTATTTGACTGAAGTGGCTACCCTAGGTAAATAATACGTTATTAGTACTCTTACTATTATTATGACTATTATTATTCTGACACGTACGGACTTGCTGTATGGAATGAAGTTTTGTAGACCCTTTTTTCAAGAAATGGAGTAAAAGCAGTGCCGTATCTACATGTATACATGACGGGGAGAGTAGCACGGGGGGGGGGGCGCACTTAAATATTTAAGATCCATCGAGCCTTTGGACTACCAGGTGTTCGGTCTATCGGGTGGTAATCAAAAAAACTAACTTGCATTATATATTATAAGTCTTCCCCCTTTTCTCTGTGGAGATTACACTCTAAGGAGAAAAAAGAGGCTCCTTAAAAGTTTTTCATTTTATTATTATGATACCATTTTCAAGCTTAACATTTCGACCAAGAAAAGGATTCTCATTAGCACTTTACTGCTATCAACAACTTTTAAAGTAAACGACATTGATGTAAGTAGTTGTAAAGCGAACCACCCATTTACAGAATAGGCAAAGTAAACAATATCATATTATAAAGTAAATAATATTATAGGGAGTATAGCTTTGTGGGTGAGGTGCGTCCAAAAAGGGGTTGTATGCAGTACATTTCAACTGCAACTTTTGGTGGAGGTGTCTGTGGTGTAGTGGATGGTTCTCTGTCGTGCATGTGGGTGAGACTGGGTTCGAATCCCGCCATGCACATTCTCTTCCTTCAGCAAGGCGATTTATCCACATGGCTGCTCTGCGCCTATGTAGGATAGAAATAGGGACCTGGTGGAAAACTGTGTTAATAATGACTACGGGGTCGTCTGGGCAAGCAGTAATTGTCACACTTTTGACAGTCAGTGTTTTCCTGATTTTCTGCTCCCATTTAAATGCAGTTGATCTCATTTGTAAACATCCCCACAGACCAGGAAAAGATAACCCATGCCCTTAGGCTATTGATGAAGGGCATGTCTGTGAATTTTGGGGGTCAGTTATTTCCTAGAATTTGAAAAATGCGAAAGAAAAACAATAGCTGTTTTTAATGTACGTTCTATGGTAGGAAAATGCAAATCAGAGTCTAACGGTCACTATAATTTCACTAAAACTGAGTTTCCAGGTCCTATATTTTGCTAAAGGTTCCCAGATGGTATTTTCTTCTAAATGCCATTGTATTTACACAATGTTAATTTTTAGGCATGCAAAAGAGATCCACTTACTACTTACTATGAATCTGTAATTCTAATTTCCTTTATTCCCTTCCACATTGTGGAAGCAACATTAAAGGGATAAGCTAACATTGTGAACCTTCAATTAAAAAAAATTGTCAAACTTTGATATCTGAGCTACATAGTAGTGTTCAAATGGACAAATAAACACCCTAGAATACAAAAGTTTGGAAAGTTACACTGCCAATGGCAAGTTATGCATGAATAAACAATTAATACTTGGGGCGAGTAGAAAATAGCCTATAGGTGTACACACAGTAAGTCTATGGGAGGAAATGGGTATAGGTGAATTCGATGAACTTACGATTTTCACTTTTTTAAAGCACTAAATAATCATTTTGAAATACAATTTTTTTCAGGGCTTCATTTTTAGACCTTATCAAAGACACTGGTAGCATGGGGAATCATGTAGCTCGGATTTTTTTAACTGTGGTAAATGTTAGCCAGTACCTTTAAAAAGAAAATTGTCAAACTTTGCTATCGGACATACCTGACATAGTTTGAATGGAAAAATAAACACACTACAATACAGAACTTTAGACTGTCAACTGTCACGCGTAAAACATTTACAGATAAAAATTGGCATTGAATCATTGTCAGCTCACGAAAATTCTGCAACACAGCAGTATGGAAGAAAACTAGAATGGTCGCTCAATGATTTTGATTTTTGAAAGCACATAACCGTTTTTGAACGGCAATTTTTTCAGGGCTTCATTTTTAGACCTTATGAGAGACATTGCAGCATGGATAATCAACTGGAAACATTGTTATACGATGCCTTTAAGCATGAAAAGGGTACGAATTATACAGACAATATCCACTGCACTTTCGAACACGGTCAAGCTGTTATTATGCATTGTGGGGCATTTCAGACAGAAGAGGAAGCCCTTCGGACCTGTATCGACAGGAGACCTTTAAGAACTCGTGCTCGTACATGGGTTCATTCGCGGGCGATCTCTGACTGCAATTATGTCATGTGATTATAAAGTCCTTACGAAGCCACCACTTTCCTTATTAATTATCTGCACGAATGCGAAACTCCGCCCAAATAACCTATTTTAACATAGGTAACCTAATATATGGCGTGGTTTCATGCCGTGGTTGGGCGATTATATACGCACCGATGTTAATATAATCGCTTTCATTTCTATAGATCGACTGACCATCCATAAATTGGTTATATACAAATAACAAATGACATCATTTAAAGGATTAATATATCAGGGTGAAATACGAATATTCTTAAATCGCTCCAATTAAAGTGATTAAATGGGTAAATGAAAGATTACTGTAACAATTCAACACTATTCGTGCACTCGTCTCTTTTTTGTAAATGGTAAAAACGTAAATCCAACAGATTTGGTGGAAACACAATTACACTTGGACATACTGTAGCAACTTTATACGATAAACTGTTGTATAACGTTTTGTGTGGGCCTGAATATAGCATCACTTGGCTACAACCTGCGGTCAGCAAAACGCAGCCAGACGTATCTAAGCCGCCAACAATTAGTTCGAGTCTCAATGGGTTACGACTGAGCTTACCACAAGAAATAGAGAGGAAGAGAGAAGAGAACGTGAATAAACGAGAAGCGAGGAAAGGAATTGAACAAGTAACGATCTTTAGACTTCGTGGCTTTCGACAGACATAATAATTAAATTGATCTGATAACAAGGTCGATAATTGTGAGCGCTTTTGGGGAAGTTTTTTCATGTCATGGCCCCTACATACATTCGAGTTTCATTCTTAACCTATATCCATCATTCGCCGGTGAACATACGCGTCTCGTTGCACGCAACACAAGGGTGCGCTGCACACTACATTGCCAAAGAAACATGGATCGCATCAGGTAAAAGGACGTGGTTGTCAAAATATCGAGCAGGTACACGAATTACATAACATCGATACGTTGACGGGACGTATCATCCACAAAGCTCACAAGAGTGATTATGATGATAGGGTTCATCATACATCGTGCACTTTAGTTGACTAATATTTATATAATGTCTAAGAGAATGATGTGGGCACCGTAAAAGATAAAATGGAATGTGAATAACAGGGAGTTCTACATAACATTCATTTCAACTTCTGTTTTAACCCCAGGTGAATGTAATGTGCTTTCATCTATACATTGACATCTTTGCTGGAGTGTCTTACTTAATTCTGCAATTCCAACACTGCGGTAAACTTTCAATGATCTCATCTTTATTCCACACTTACTTAAAAACTACACTACAACAAAGTGACAAAGGAAAGACACAAAAATATTCAGCATTACAACACACACACACACACAAACACACACACAACAACACACACCCACACACACACACACCACACACACACAGCACACACCACACCACACAACACACTACACACACACACACACACACATACAACAACACACACAACACCACACACCACACCACACACAACAACACACACAACACACACACATCCCAACCCACAAACACAACCACACACACACACACACACACACACACACACACACACACACAACACACACACACACACACACATGGAATTACAAAAGTCCAGAAACTTGTATAAACACAACTGAAGAAGTGTAAGCGGCACAACAGAAAGATTACAAGGACCTTATTAAGAAGTGCCCTAGAATCATAAGATTGTTATAAATTTCATGTATAATTAAAGAACTTAACATTCTCACTTCAAACGCACACTTAAACCCTCCCGTTGTCTCAGTCTCTCTCTTTCTCTCTTCCATATACGATCATAAAACATATACACAAGAAAGTAACCTGATGAATTAGTGTGGTAATACTGGTAAGTAAGAAGATATTTTTTAAATCTCCTTTTAAAAACATTTATGGTAGTGCTATTTTTACGCCTTCAGTTGTAGCATGTCATTGCTTTTTACCTCTGAAAAAATATATTATATCTTGAAATATATGTTCTAATATGCGGTAGGTGAAAATTATTAGTACTTTGTGTTTCATAGGTATGGATTGTTACATTAAGAAAGAAACGTTTCAGTAATTAAGACTTTAATATGTAAACTTTGCATATGATATCCTTATTGCATATATTTCTGCATATTGTGAAATAGGAAAAAAATGGTCTCTGGGTATTTTGATTTTAAGCCGTACTGACATGGTATTTGAACAAAATATATCTTCATCTTTGAAATTGTGATTCTTTTGTATTTCTATACTTTATGTAATGTTGTGTTATGTTATTTCATTTATGTTATCTTACAATGTGTTATGCGTAAATATATAATTATGTTAGTGTATCAAATAAAGGAACATGGTTCCTCTTTTATGTACGTATGAAATAAAATAGATGTGGTTTAGATATTGAGCATAATTATGTGTAGTTCAAAGATGAGGTTTAGTTCTTGAAAAAAATCCCTATGAAGGGCACACACACAGGCAGACAGACAGACAGACACACACACACACACAGACACAGACACGCACACAGACACACAGACACAGACACACACACACACACACAGACACACACACACACACACACACACACACACACACACACACACACACACACACACACACACACACACACACACACACACACAC
>JZLH01S0065305.1:14953-26183 GCA_001188425.1 Eucidaris tribuloides | reverse complement strand
AGTTGTGAAAATCATTTTATTTTAAGGACAGATAAAAGAGGAACAACAATCAAAATTAAGAAGCATTTTTTTTTTTACAATTCTACAAGAAACCAACAGTAAATTATGTTGATATTCAGGTTTGAACTGATTGTTCAACAGAATCTTGTTGACAAGAGACCTGAATATTCATCCTCAAATTGTTCATGGTAGTGGACATTATTTGCCACTGATGTATAAAAATAAACTAATAAGGTTGAAAGAAATTTTCAATTTGTACTTTTCACCAGTGACTCTATCACTCCTACTGCTACAATACAGGTACACATCTATTGACAGTGCAATGCATATTAGCACTGTGTAAATCTCACCACTATATTTGCTTTGTGCTGCTTATAATTATTATGTATGGTTCAATGCCCACCAATTCACAGAAATAGATTAGTCTAATAACCAGATAAATATTTGTCAAACATACTAATTTCATATTATCCCACAATCACGCTACACCTGTAATCTACACACATCAAACTGATATTCTAAACCTAGTCTTCTCACACTTTTTCCGAGAATGTGTCTTTGTGCACACAAAGGCAATATAATGCAATATAGTATTTAAGTCTACAAATCAGACTAGCTTTGTTATGCCAGTCATCTCTCTTGCCCTTGACTGTACTATACAGTACCAGCGATGCACATGTACAAATGTACACAAAGAACTGGCAAGCCATGACGTTATTACACACACACTCACACACACACGCACACGCACACGCACACTCACACGCACACGCACACACACACGCACACACAAACACACGCACACACAAACACACGCACACACTCACTGACACACACACACAGTGCATTATGCGCAACAATTGGCAGCATGGCTCCTCTGATTACACCACACATGCAGTAGACATTGAGATATTACATGTAAGTAGAAATACATTCTAGATTTTCTAGTTGATACATACATAAATGAATAAATAAATAAATAGATAAATAACCAATCAATAAGTAAGTAAATCAATATATTTACAAATACAAAAATAAATACAAAAATAAAATGATGACTTTTAAAAGTTAAAACCAGTATGTAATATACTGCAGTTACCTCTGTTGATGATTTTCCATTGTACAACATCTTCTTGATGGCAACAACCTCCCCTGTCACAGTGTTCCTTGCCTGAAATAATAAAATACATTATCATACGACCAATTACGAAAAAAAAATGCACTAAAGTCATTTATACAAAAATAATCACAACAATGACAACAACGACAATAACAATAGCATACTACTTCTATTACTAAATGTACTAAGAAGAAAGAGAAGAATAATATGAATTATGAGAATACACATGATACACCGTGAAATTTAACATTCTCGTCATTAAATGTATAATCTTTACAATTCACATAAGTTTTATTGGAAATAGATGCATACTTAAACTTGCTGATACAAATAAAATAAAATGAAATGAAATAAAAAGATGACAAACTGAAAACCACTTTGTGGACCTTTCATACACACAAAGTTGAGCAATAAAAATTTACATGCCTTCAACTCTATTTCAACCTTTATTTAAAAATAATATTCAGCATAAATTACTACACACACAAACAATTCCATGCTTAACATTTTGTTTCAACCTTTAGTTGAATATAATATCAGCACACGTGTCCTATTACTGCAGAGTAATTTAATTACTAGACAAACTGTTCACAAACCCATGTGTAAATCTAATACTTTTAATCCCATAAAATCAGCCATAAACTACATATACCGGTATCCACATATTATGAACATTACAGGGTGTACCTGGCAAACCTCCTACATGTACTTTTCATGGACTATAGCTAGTTTATCACATGCAAAATCTCTTTCAGCAAAGTTTGAAGTAAACCTCTTTTGTTGAAAGTCATGCTACTGACAAAACTACACGATGCTATTAAAGACGAAAATGGAAGTCATTGTATTCGTTCCAATTTTTTTACAATAATCACAGGCAACTGCATTACATACCAATGTAAATACTTTGAAAGGCATGCAACCTTTTGGCTATTGGCAGTGATTTATGTTTAGGCAGATATGGCCAATGCCTCTATAGAGTATACATTTAATCCTTCTTTGTACATGTACACTATTAATGTGTATATGTATGTGTGTGTGTGTGTGTGTGTGTGTACATGTATACATGTCTGTGTGTAGGAAAGTGTGTATGTGTGTGTGTGTGTGTGTGTGTACATGTATACATGTCTGTGTGTAGGAAAGTGTGTGTGTGCCCCTGGTGTTGTGTGTGTGTGTGTGTGTGTGTGTGTGTGTGTGTGTGTGAATGTGAATGTGTATGCACATGTTCAACAATAATATATGTGGGTATGTCTTTGTACATTGTAGACCCGAGCATTACTGAATGCTTTGTGTGTGCATGAATGTTGGTTTGATCATCTCCGTGTGATGTACTATGTGATGTGAACATGTTTATGTGTACATACCGGGAATACACGTACATGTGTGCATGTGTGTAGGAGTATTTATGAGGGTTGAACTGTGCTACAGTATGTGCATAGACATTTGTATAATGTGCATTTTTTTGTATTTTTGTGTGTTTGTATATTTATAATATAGTCACACATCTTATATTATTACATGGGCGAAATTCAATCTACTGTCAGACTCAGAGTGCATTCAACTTGATCTCTTGACTTACCAGCCATGACACTCTAAAGCTAAAGGTATATACAGTGCAGTACATGTACAGTAGTACATACATGCAGTTCTAGTCTGACAAGCTCACAGTGCCTTGGACACACTCTGAACACAGGAGTACAATGTGTGGAATGCACAGCAAAATGCATGGCTGGATCTTTGCTATGCCAAATGAATGTCACTCAAGGGATACTAACAGTACAGGAAAAAAATCAATGCTATCATAGTTAAATAGGACAGTCATGGATTCAAATGCAAACATGATTGTACATGTATGATGTATTTAATCAGAGAATGTAAACCCTTGACATACATGTATCTGTATAATTATGTAATTTACATTATTTGCCTTTATTCATCTTTTTTTTTCATTTTCCTGAGATGTACCCCAATTCTTCCAGACGCCAATGCAGAATTGTTTCCTGTAACTTATTGAAAATTACTTTTTTGACGAAAAATTAGGAAAATGTGAAAATTTGTAGGGCCTATACAAAACCAATGGAAAGTTCTCCGTGGACATTTTCATCACAAAACATGGCAGTGTTGCCATTTCAAGAATCCTCCAAAATAAAGATTAAATGTGACCTGTCACCACAAATTTCACAAAATGCAGTGCACCATAAGTTGGAAAACTAAGAAGTTTTGTTTTTCATACAGTCTGAAAGTAGAGACTCTAAGCTTTAAAATGGTGTATAATTTGTCTAAGCTAGACAAAGCAAAGCCACTTAAAGATTGGGTTATTGATTTGCACGTCAAAAAACATCTATATGAATCAGCTGAAATCATATCCAATGTGAAGATTAATATAAATAAACACCTCTCATAGAGACTTGGGGTAAAATATTGAGTTTTGGTGAAAATCTGGACGGTTAAACTTCATCGTTTTTCCATTTGCTCAGGAGCAAATTTCAAAAAATCCGCGACGTCAAACGTGCACGTGCCGTTCCAAAATGGTCCGATCAGCCGTTAGCCAACGGTCGCGCAGGCGATATCCGTTAGCCAATCAGAGGGCTGCGCTCGTCTTGCTATGGTGCACAGTGACCGCAATTCGCATTTTGAGCAAAATTGAAACTCACAGAAAGAACAACATTCTGGTAACATGTCGTTATTAGTTTTTCTCATTAAACTGAAAATTCGATGACGTATGGATCTCAACTTTCAACACAACCATTCTGTAAGTACTTAAACTACCGTTTGGTATTGATAATGACGGGAAGTAATGGACTTGCACATCCCTGCAAATCAATAACCCAATCTTTAAAAGCCTGATCACAAGTTTGGACTATCACCTAAAGGCACTTGAGCCATTATTTGGAAAGCAGAGAAAGATTATGGCAAAGATAGTGCTCACTCATGCAAAACTGTGAGGCCTTGGCAACTGTATCATACAAAATTTGTAAACCTAGTCACTATCCAAAAGAGAACTGTGAACTGGACAATCATTTTTGGCTGTTACAGCTACTGTCAATGAATAGTTCACAAACATAGCTTTGTGGTGATACGAAAATTATTACAGGTGGACTTGAAGATGTTGGATGGTTAATCTCGTGAATCATACTTGGTAAAATTTTAAGTTCACATAAAAACATGGTTTAAGTTAATTTCATGAAAAATCATACCTGGACAGAGGAAAGATGGGTGCATTTCCTCTTAGAAAATATTAGAATCTCAGCATCAACTTTTCCAACCCAACTCGACTATTTACCACATTCACGTGAAAAGTACCACTGTCACTGTTTGTTTTATGCTGACAGGTCACAAATAAATTTCTGAACATTCATAACTTTTGAATAGTTCAGCCAAATTTGCTCAAATTTTAGTACAATTTGGTTTATCTTATTTTGTTCTGTATTCTCTGAATGCAGGAAGATGTTTGGGTTTCATTCCACTTTAATAAATGGCACAGATTGTCAACTCACATGGTACACCGCACCAAAGTTTCCATGCCCGATCTCCTGCAATGCCGTGAAAAGCTTCTCCGGGTCCTCATCGGAGAAGAGCGCCTGGACGTCAGGGTCCTTGATCTGGGCGACTCGGGTTGGCAAGGGCATGATTCGGCGGTGGTCAGGGAGGAAGGAAGAGAATGGCTACAAACATCTAAAGGTGTTCCCAACGATGGTGTGGTGGGGTGTCGTTGTCACGTGTGCCAGTGACCAGTCTCTGTTAGGCTGGCGTCACCACTTCTGAAGGGAATGAAACAAGAGGAGAAAAATATCATTTGAGATTTTTAGCTTCACAGCATGAAATATATGTACCGGTACATGAACACAAGTTAAGTCAAATCATTTCCATCTTTCACAAAAACCACTAAATTATAGTTACTGTATCTCAACTCATATTCTGGGAACACTACCAATGTGACAACACTGGAGATAGCCATGTGGACTCTCTCTTCTAGCCATGTACTGATGTGACCGAATGTGCATGTACATGCACATACATGTACATGTACGTACATGTATGTCACACAAGATTATGCATAAAAATTAATGTCCCATTACACTGCACTCGTAAGTCCTGGAAGCTAGACAGTATGCTACAATTACAGCATAATTTTCTCAGCAGATGGCAACCACCATGGGCAGTGGAACATATTTACATTTTGGGGAGGGGATAGGGGAGTAGGGGGAGTGCAAAGCAAAAAGGGCACTACATGTATGATTTCAAAAGAAGTACTGAAGGGACAAATATCAAGTATCACCATGTTGGAATTTTGTTTTTTGTTGTTTTGTTTTTGTTTGTTTTGTTTTTGTTTTTTGGGTGTTTTTTTTTGGGGGGGGGGGTAGGGGATACCCTCATTACCCTCACAGCCTGTCCCCACTCCATCAGATATCATGGCCCTGTTCCACAAGAGCCAAGAACTATTACCTACTGTACGCCTACTTTATACCATCACTCACCCTTTTTAAACTTTATCTGCTCTTCCCAGTTTTTAATACTTAAAAGACATCGTATGTTTCCAGTTTTAAACATCTGAGCTATACATGATTTCCCATCTTACCAGTGTCTTTGATAAGGTTTTAAAATTAAAGCCATGGAAAAAATTGTCGTTCAAAGTGATTATAATGTACGCTCAAAGTGAAAATCATTGAGCGACCATTCTAATTTTTTCTCATAGACTGCTGTGTCGCGGAATTTCCGCCAGCTGACTGGAATTCTGGTGCTGATTTTTATCTGTAGGCCTACATATTTTACAAGGGACAGCATAACTGTCTGAAGTTTTGTGTTCAAGGGTGTTTACTTGTCTATTCAAACACTGTCAGATTCATACGATAGCAAAGTGTGACAATTTTGCAAACTGGGCTTCCACAATGTTATAAGTGTCTTTAACTGCATGCAAACATATTAGCCTGCAGTAAAGCATATGCTGCCAGCTCGAAACATGTGGAGTTGTCATGTTTTACTTGATGTAATAACAATCAAGTGGTTGGGAGCATTACTAAAAATGATGTTACAGCTAGAAAACATTGCAAATAAATAAGGAAAATGTGTCACTTCGCCCTTGGCAGATATATGTTAGTAAAATAAAATCTCCCAAAGGTAACTGGGGGGGGGGGGGGTGGCTACTTCAATGAAAAGGGATGAGTTGTTACTAATGCAGGAAGCCCTACTACTGGCTACAACATATGTTCTGGTAACAAGATATTTTCGTATACAGTATCAATCATGTTTATTACCTCTCTTCAAAATAACACAAACTCATAACATTCACAGCGATATGATGCTTATGTTTCATTATGCACATTTGTGAGTGGTTGACTAGAAATAAGGTGTGGCATAAATAACATGCTGTTCAAGTGTTCAAATTCATAGCAAAGGTTTATTTCCAATCTGTGTTTATTAGAAAAAAAAGAAAGTAATTACACCAGCTGAAAAGAACTGAGAAGAAACTTTCACATAGACAATACTTCATAAATTACACACAATTTGCACGACATATTTATCATTCATGATCTTGAGTTACTGGTATGCACTCTGGCACAGAAAACTCGGCTGAATGAAGGTGCACTGCATGCAGATCACTGTACCCTCATTTTGCATCTGAATATGAAAATTACTGTAGAATGTGTTACAGGCACATACCATTTAATATTTTCATTTTTCTCACAATGTAATGAAATGAGTGAAAAAGAATCTTGCACTACACAATTAAATACTTATGTAAGTGTTGTAGTATATAGTCACTTTCAAGAGAGATCTTTAATTTCATCCCACAACACAGTTATAGATTAAGTTATGAACACCTTACAAAAATCTAGGACATTCAAAGTCCAGAACAAGAACGCTTCAAATATTATTTACAATAAAATGAGTACATCACACACACACACACACACACACACACACACACACACACACACACACACACACACACACACACACACACACACACACACACACACACACACACACACACACACACACACACACACACACACACAGAGCTACCTTCATCATAATAATCAATACCTGTCTACTATTGGCAAGCTGCACTGATTAAAAGCGTGACCCTACACTGTTCTGTGTGTTGTGCATACCATACCAGCACGTTTACAAGCTAGGTTTACATCCATGCACTGACATGGGATGCAGCCAGACACAAAGAGCATACCATAATTACACCATACATTCATACATTCATACAGAGGAAGGATGTTTCACATCCATGTACTGTGAAGGCACTGAGCATAAATGATGTATTTCTGGAAGTGCTGCAGTGCAGATTTCGTTGTTTGCATAATGAGAACAAGATCTTACAATTTGCTTATCACTTATCATTCACACAGAAAGCCTTAATTTGGCCTGAAGCAAAAAAATCTAAAAACAATACTTACACAAAATTTCATAAAAATTAATAAATTTACAATGGTTCATTGTGACACTGTGTATGAGCCTAAGTTGGAATTGGGATAAAATACATTTATTTTATCATACACAGTGTCTCAATGAACCATTGTAAATTTATTACTTTTTATGAAATTTTGTGTGCATGATGGATTTCAGTTGTGTTAGGATGTTATCAAAAAATTAATTTACTATCATCTTGTGGAAGAAAAAATAAAATCCTGATTTAAATGTTATAGAAACAATGGCCATGAGGGGCGTAGTCCAGTATCAATTAATGTTGGATTGAGGAAGCTCACAGAATTCATGTTTTATGATTTCTATTATAAGGAGACAACATTCTTTTGAGTAAGACAATTTTTCGATAGAACAACTTTATTATGAATCACCATTTTTTCCTCAAGACAATGAGTCACTCACAGTAGAGCAGAGTAATTCTGTAGAAATGTATTCTTCATGTTTTCTGTGAAAAGTCATGTATTTTCTACATTGTTTAAGTCCTTAGCCATAGTGCTCCTCATAATATAAAATCTATCAACGAGGGATTCCATCGACTTACCTCATGGTTTTGCTGTACCTACACAGGTCTGTAGTTTATTTCACAGACTCTGAAAAGCTGGTGATATGTACTTTGGATGCAACAAGCATGTATAGTCTGCAAGCACAGATTTTGAAATTTGGACAAAATTTCATAGTGACTTGTACCAAGTTTGATTTTACTATATACATGTATATACTAATGAAATATAATAATATTTAATAATATAATATTTATCACCACACAAATACTGTTTTTGTTTCACATCTCATATAAGGGATGATTTTCCTCAGAAATACAAAAAAAAATTAAATTCATATCCCTCCCCCATTAAAACAAGGTCACAATACACAACTTCGCTGCCTACCCAAGTATGAAAGTCCACTTAGGAAGTCGATGCTTGCATTACAAATCAAATCAATTGGGTCAAAGATCATGTTCTTAACCCGTTGGAGGTGATTTGATCTTACTATTACACACATTTTCCATAGACCGCAACACTAGTTAACTCGTACTTAGTCTCCAACAGGTTAAGAAGTTTATAAAAAGGAAACACTTCAAGCAATATTGCAAGTATTCTTGTAGAGACAAAGCAAATTCAAATTACTAATTGCTCAACATTATTTTCATTCTACGCAATTACCAGACCAGCTGCATTTCTCCTGCATTCATTTGCAATATAAAATTCTGGATATTATATATACTGCTGTGATCACTAATGCTAAACGAGTTTAGGCACAATCCAAATATTTACCATAAATGCAGAAAGTAATAATTATGAAGCAAACTTTCAACACCAGTATTTGTGTACTGATGCTTTACTACTGGGAATATCATAGCAATATTGTCTCACAGCAAAGAGCTTTGAAAGGTTGGCAAATGGCAACTGATAAAAAAACACCAGACTTTCACAGGGTTACCAGCATTTAATTTTTCATTCCCTGATTTTTCCCTATTTCTTCATTGAAACATGATCTTAGCCATGCACAGCCATACATGTACATATTTTAATAGTAACTGGGAAAAAAATCAGTACAGCACCATGTACATTTTGACAATTTAAATGGACAATATTATCTGATAGCTTTATCATAAAAGAAAACTACCTTTACTCCCAGCTTGAACTCTATATGAAGATTGCACTGTGAACGTATTTTTATGAACCACATACCATGTATTGAACTCCAAATTCAAAGTCTATCATTATTATCTTGGCACTGCCCTAAATATAAACAATTCAATGTGATATGACCTAGATTTAACGAATGGGAATTACCCTGTACATTTTGTATATGTACTTCTACAGTTGATACAACCTGGATTTTACTTCATCAATGCTAATGAATTTTACAATATGATTCACATGCAGCACTTACTTCACTTAAATCATGAAATTTGCGCAAATACCATTTGCTAGAACTTTGATTTAAAAGCATAACTTCACAATGATCAATGATTTTAAAACATCTGAGTTCCATAGTTCTTCATGCTTCTGTAATTGTTTCTGAAGGTCTAAAAATGAAGCCCAGATAAAATTGAACTTCAAAATGATAATTTAGAGCTTTAAAAGAGTTAAAATCTACGAGTAACCCGTTTTGCCATGTCCCAATTCCCTCTAGACTATTGTGTTGATTGAACACACACCAGATCCATATGTCACATGTGATGTTTACCTTGCCAGTGACAGCATAGCTTTCCAAAGTTGTGCCTCTACACTGTCTGACGGTAGGACATTTATTTATCCATTGAAACACTATTATGTAGCTCAGATCACAGAACTTTCGACTATTTTTTCTTTCTCAAAGTGAAGCTCCATAATGTTAAATAGTGTATTTAAGTTTACAGCAGTTTCTTGCATATTTTCAGAGCAGATGGTCAGAGAAGTGAGTAACTATAAACTTGATGATTCTTCAGGTACACGCACATGTATGTATATATTATGTACATGTACTGTAGTGGGGGGTATAGAGGGGTTTCATATAAATATCACACATGACAAATTCAGTGATATCACAGCTGGGAATTGAGAGTTTAGAGCATGAACTAGACTTTGCATGAAAATGAGATGAATAAGAAAAACTCTCACCTGGTTCAAGAACACATGCAAACAGACAAGTAACAGTACATGACACACTTCACATATACAAACCACATCCTCATCGTTCAAGACAATTCTAATTACGATGATAAACCCCGAATGATGTAATGCTACATCATTCATTCACCCATGATAACAAACAATCCATCCTATCGCGTTATGCTGCACACTGATCGGGAATAACCCTCACAACCCGCTGTCCCCCATGCCGTGGTTGAATAGAATTAATTTAGACAGGCATGTGACTCAACATAACGGGTCCCTGCCTTGCCTTGCCACTCAACGAAGCTTTGTTCATACTGATTTGTTTCATCTCACTGAACTGAGCACGCTTTGAATAGTTCATCCTCCCTACAACACCAAATAGGCGAGAACAGCACTTTGAAAATTTGAAGTTTTCTGTCATTTGAAAAAAATCGCAGAGCCAGATACATGTATGTATGAGTGTATTGACATTCATTTCTAGTCTATAAGTTCCGGCGCATTAAGCATTCAATTCAGTCTGGTACATGGCACATGAAATCATAACTCACCTCATCACATTAAATTCTGCATGTAGACCGCACTATGCACGTGTCTACGCATTTAATGACCTTGGCCCGGGGAATTAACAATACTCAGCAGTGCTGTTGTAGCGTACTGTAAGTGCCATTCCAGTGTTGTAGAGATGTACGATATATCCTCTGCCTTATATCACAGTACTGCACTACTAAATTCCTCCATGCTCACACACAAACAGCAGTAAACGTATGACAAAAGCCCAGTACAGTGATGTACAATGTATGAACATACACTGTATACTGTATGCCTATATGTATGTAAGCTGTAGGCAAGCATCAAAGACAGACAGACAATATTATTCACACTGTAATTGTGAAATAAGATAAAACATGTATACAGGATGCACATACATACACTCATGCACCCAGGATGCACATACATACACTCATGCACACATACATGCACTACACATGCACATACATGTATGCACAGAAACATGTACAAATACATAGCTACAATGCACAAGCATGCACACGTGCACAAACGCACACAC